>CAUYQG010231476.1:0-36938 GCA_963574415.1 Tarsius wallacei | reverse complement strand
GTTCCAGCTACTTGGAAGGCTGAGGCGGAAGGATCGCCGGAGCCCAGCAGGTCGAGGCTGCGGTGGCCGGGAGCGGCCACTGCACTCCAGTCTGGGCGACAGAGTGAGACTCCAACTCAAAAAAAAAAAAAAAAAATGTAGAAATAAGCATGGTAATAAAATGTAGAAATAAGTCTAATGTGTGATCAGCCTTAAGGTAGATGCATGATCTGCATCTTCAAGGAACACAGAGGAAGGTGTGATTCACTCTATCCAAGGAAGTACAGGCGTGGCACAGATTTCCGATTTAATAAATGCTTGTTGAACTGTTGGAATGGCTTTGGAGAGGTTAATTGAATTGTGTTTTAAATGATAAAAGTAGCAATTCCAGAGACCAGATATGATGTCTGGTGAAATCTCCTTTCCTCATTCACAGATGGCACCTTCTCACTGTGCCTTCACATGGTGGAAAGAGCACAGCTGTTCTATGGGGGTCTCTTTTATAAGGACACTAATCTAATTCATGAGGGCTCCACCCTTATGACCTAATTATCTCCCAAAGACCCCATCTGAATACCATCACATTGATAATTAGGTTTCAACTTGTGAATTTGGGAGACATAAACACTCAGACCATGTCTTCAATAGCAAAGCATCCAGAATTTTGTTGAATTTTGTATAGTTGTATTCATTTAGAGCATACTAGCTTTTTAAGAAATAGCTCGGTAATTGCAGTAATAATACAAGTAAAGGATGATAGTCATGTCAGCTGATTTGTAGGCTTCAGGTATCAAGATGATCAATCAGTAGCATGTCCCTTTGGATAGGATTAAGTGAATCTAGATATACATCTACAGGGTCCTTGGTGGACTGACACTCCCTGAGATTACACACCATCTAAGGCACTAATAGGTATGCCTTCCTTTACTCCATTTGGTGATGATCTGCATTTAACTACTTAGTCTCATCTCCTGAGACTTGCTTTCCCATGGGCTTGGGCACAGACTTGAAGCTACTCGAGGGTCTCATATTTCTCAGCAGAATACCAGAGCATTTGGTAAGCCACCTCAGAGTTTCAAGAGGGTGCCTCCCTGGTTGGTGGACTTTTTATGTTTCCGCCTGCTGCTTTTTACTTCACTGCAGGCTGGCTCTCTTCACTCTTCATTATCATACTCCTGAGAGTTAACTCCAATCTCTAAGCCTAGTTCCAAATAGGAATCAGAGCTGAGAAAACGGGGAACAACCTACTCCTATACTTCTGTTAAACCCAACAACTATTTATGGAGTTTCTACTCTAGATCAAGCATTTTTTGGAACATTGAGGTCCCCCAGAAATGTTGGCAAGCACACAGTAAGAACCTGTTTAAAAAGACTGTGCTGGACAGAAGTAATTTTATGTCACAGTGGACACGATTTATGTCCCTAAAATGTGTCAGACATGGTCATTGAGAGGTATTTAGGGTGGGAGGCTGAAATGGAGAAAATCACTGCAGGCAGAGATAGTCAGTGGGGACATCTTGGAGGAGGTGGGTATTTCAGCTGATTTGCAAATTTGTCTCATATTGAGTTGGCAAAAGAGGTGGTGTTGCTCTGGATAAAAGATCTTTAAGAGACACATTGGAAATAATAAGCATACTCTTTACAGGAGGAAAACTCAGCATTCTATTTTCTTTAAGAATTTGCCTTCAGACACAAGCTTACTTATACGTTTTTATCACAAAAGTAATATACTCCTTTTAGTAAACACTCAGGAATTGAAAAATTCATGTATAATCTCTGCCTCTTAACAACTTTTAGTATTTTAGTATGTTTTTCCCTATACATTCTTTTTTATTTTTATAGAGTTGTAACCAAATAAATGCAAGGAAATAGATTGGAATGCAGCTATCATCACATGTATTTTTTCCATGTTGCCTCATAGTCCTCATTATCATTTTAGTGGAGGAATAATATTCCATCAGGTGATTATACCAGTATTTACTTAATTTTTTTTGACTACTTGAGGTTTTCTCATATATTTCCTTTTATGAGTAATGTTGTACTTTTTCCTGCATATGGCTTTTCCTATATTTTAGATCGTGTATTTTGGACAAACTTGCCAAGTTACAGTTATTGAATGAATGATACGAATATTTTTATGACCTTAAAGTAAGTCAGGAAACAAATTGGTAAAATGTATCAATTTTTAGTGCTGCTGGCACCAAATGAAGAAATCTTCTTCATTGCAGCCTCACTAATATTAACTTAAAAAATTCCACTTTAATAAGTGAAAACAAGAGCTGTTCTGCTTTCTTTAAGTTTGCATTTTCCCATGTTTGTTTGTGACTCCTTATTTCTCATTTATAGCCAGTCTGTGTTTTAGCCAGAAGCTCTAGTCTTCTTAGAAAAAATAGAAAATATAGAAGGAACTTTTACAAATGTTCCTGGCAAATAATGTACTAAAAATCATTTGTAATACTATTTTAGTTTCAGTTAAAAAAAAAAACAAAAACTAAGTATGTAAGAACATGGAGGCAGTGAAACTAATAATTCTTTACCGAGCAGACCTGGGGAAAAACAGAATGAAAGCCAGGATGTGTATTGGAGCCTGAACCTAAAAGGCATATTTGGAAAACTTATGTGAGCCCTCTGGTGTGCCCACTCTGCTCCTTGCTATTGATCTGGGGAAGGTTGGCTCCCTCAAGACCTCACTCTTTGTTTAAACATCTTTGCAGGTAACCAGTGTCCCAGAGGACCAGATCCTGGTTGCCGTTTTCCCTGGCCTCCCCACTTCAGCAGAGCTTTTCATTCTCCCACCCAAGAACCTGACAGAGAGGAGGAAAGGCAATGAAGGGGACCTGGAACAAGTAAGTGAAAGTGAAACTGTCTGGGGTCCTGGCCACCACCCCACACTCTGAGGAGGCACAGAGCTATTTTTAGCCAGAAAGGGAGTCAGGCTCTTTTTCATTGCCTCATCAGCCTGTCACTCTTTGTCCAAAACCCAGGTTTTGAAGATCTGACCCAGAATAAACACAGATGCAAATAGACTGGAGCATTCAGCCACTCAGGAAGGAGCTGTACCCTAGGTGTCTGTCATTCATTCCAACATTGCATCTCTGCCCCTTGCTCACATCTTCCTCCCAGTGACGTCCTGGGGTGGGAGGAAGTGAGGAGGCAGGGGAGGGAGAGAGAGAGAGAGAAAGAGGGAGGTGGAGTTGAGTTTCCCTATCTATTTCTGAGACTATGTGCTTCTTGTCTTTAAACTGCACTAACCCTAAAGATCCTGGTCAATTTAAGTTCTGCTTCTGGAAAGAAAATGAATTGCTTTTAAAAACATTTCTTTGGAGAAAGATGTATTGCCTCATCTTGCTTTGACTAAGGAAGCAATATTTCCAAAAGGGATTGTGATTTACTGTGCTTATCAAATGGGCACATAGAGCTATACTCTGATCTGCACATTTCCTGGAAGTGAAGGAAACAGCAGGTCTGGTGTTTCTCCTTCTCACCCTCGTATCTACTGGAGTCTTAGGGGCTGGATTCTGTTTTACCCTTCTCTGCCTTCTGATACTAAATCAGGAGAAGTAGAAATAGGTGAGAATGAGGCTGCTGAAAATTGGCATGAATCAAACACATGTGCTCCTGTACGAGATAATCATTGTACAAACATCTTCTTTGTCCCTATGGTACTCACCTTGTTCCCACGTTCATCCACAGTCCCTGGACAGTATAGATACAATTGCAATTTCTCAGAAGAATGAAACAGTTATTTGCACTGCAGTGTTGCATATTGAAGTTGACCAGAAATAAATTCAGCTTCTCAATTCATACATCACTTTTACAAGACCTCTTTATTCTGAAATAGCAAGTGGCATGTGTGAACTATATTTGGAAGCCACAATATCCATCCATTTAGATAAATAGGTAATTACGGTGATGAATAGCAGCTGTGATATTAAGGCACGTACAGCGAGATAAGAGTTAGGGACAACAGCCTAAGCCTGCCTCAGCTTTCATGTGGGAATTACAGAGTGATTAAATCGATGTTATGTGTTCCGAGACTTGCTGGGGAAAAGTAAAGAGGAAAAATTATCCTATAAAAAAGAGGCAGCTTCTGCTTTGATGTTTGCCTCCCATTGTCTCTAAGATAGAAAAAGCAGAGGAGTAGGCAGGGGGGGTGTACAGCCCTGCTTTCATCCTGGCAGGGGCCTCCATCCCCTGTGTGTATGACTTGATCAGATTAAAGCACTAATGATGGGTTGACTTTCTTTCACTGGAACCCACAACCGGTCTTTTTATGGTATGTTGTAAAGACAAGGATAAAAGTACGCTGAACTAGGAGCTGAATGAAACACCTATGTCTGCTATAGCTCTAATTTAACAGATAACTCTGGGCATACCTCTTTCCATCTCACTCTCCTCTCATACAAGGAAATGTTACCAACTATGGTCAAAATCCTTGGATTTACACAGAGGAATGGCTCCAAGTCCCTTTTGGCTTCCCTGCCCCCCCCCCCCATATACCAAAACCTGCACATATTTAAATCCCGCAGTTGGCACTGCAGAACCTACATATACAACGTCAGGCCTCCATATATACAGGTTTTGCATCTCAAAATATCGTATTCTCTACATTTGGTTGAAGAGAATCCATGCATAAATAGACCTGCACAGTTCAAGGATCAACTGTACTTCCTTGGCTTCGCAAGACTCCAAGGGCTGTGAGGACCAAATTAGTAAAGATTTTCTAATGTCCTGTCCCATGATTGAATGTGGTTATTTTTTATCAACCTTCTTGGTTTTTTACCCTATGAGGGAGTATCATCGCATATCATGTCTTCCCAAGCATCTCTCTCTCTCTCTCCCCCTCTCTCTCTCTCTCTTTTTTTTTTTTTTTTCAGATTGTAGAGACGCTGTTTAATGCTCTAAACCAAAATTTGGTCCAGTTTGAGCTGAAGCCAGGGGTACAAGTCATTGTGTATGTCACACAGCTGACATTAGGTGAGTGCAACTGGGAATCTGGAAAAGGGGCATGATGATCTGTTATCTCAGAGAGAAAAAGGAGGAGAGGATCACCAAACACTGCTCCATAATGCCCAAAAGTAGCTTTGTAGGATGGTCCTTTTGTATAGTGATGGTTTAGAACAATTAGTCACATCTCCATGAAGGCATTATGTAAAGGTGGCAGGAAAACTTTTTTTAGGAGTGGCTTTGCCATTAAATCTCTGGATAGCCTTGGATAAAACCAACAATTTCTTAGGGTTTTGACTTTATTTATTTATTATCTGTGACAGTTGGGAATATATCAGGTAGTCCTTAAGATCTCTTCATTTCTGTGATTTCCTGAATCTGGAATGGGAGGCCAGATCACATAACTTTTCTTTTTTCTTTCTTTTTTTGAGTTGGAGTCTTGCTCTGTCACCCAGTCTGGAGTGCAGTGGCACACTCACAGCCACCCCAGCTTCTACCTGCTGAGATCCAGCAATCCTTCCACCTCAGCCTTCCAAGTAGCTGGAGCTATAGGCACGTGCTACCATGCCTGGCTGATTTTATTTTTTATTTTTTATTGTAGAGACGAGGTCTTGCCAAGTTGCCTGGGCTGGTATCGAACCCGTGGGCTCAGGCAATCCACTCGCCTCAGCCTCCCCAAGTGCTGGGATTACAGGCTAAGCCACCGAGCCTGGCCCACATAACTTTTAAACCCCCTTACAATATGTGAGTCTAAGTAGAAACAGGGACAAGGTTTAATTGGCTTATTTAAAGCCAATTAAAGGAATAAAAAAGGCATGTCCCATTTGGCATCTACATCTGGCTTTCTGGTAAAGCCTATTTGCCAAATGGTTCTTGTTCTCATAGACCTTTTTGGATGTGGAAGTTTCACATGTGCCTCTCCAGTGGTGTTTTACCAGAATGGTGTAAAGGAAGAGAATAAAACATTTCACTAGTATTTAACCTCAAATTTCAAATGGGTTGCCTACAATTATGCTGAAAGGCACACAGGTATCTAATATAAAGAGCATTTGAGCCTTTCTGCTCCACTTAGCTGGACACATTGTGTTCAATTTACACTAAGAACAGTAAGTTTTCTCAGGCCAAACAGGAGTTTGCTTTTCCTAAGAAGCTGTAAACAGAGCTACTATTTTATAATTGAAGCCAGACTTCCTGGGCTCAGACAACATGCAGGGCAATTAGAGGCTTAACATAAGGATGGAGACCAGTGACCTCCTTTTTCCAATGGCCACTCCCTCCAGCTAATAAGCTTCTAAGTGAGCATACCTGTTCTTTTTTCCTAGCTCCATTGGTGGACTCCAGTGCTGGGCATAGCAGCTCGGCCATGCTTATGCTCTTGTCAGTGGTGTTTGTAGGCCTGGCTGTGTTTTTGATCTACAAATTTAAAAGGTATGTGCTATTATCACTCAGTTTAGATGTTGGGCTAGGTTCATTACAGATGATTCTTCCTATAAACCATCTTTCCTAAACTAATCACAAGAATGGATTTTAATTCTCCTTGAAGTTCTGTTTGACAATGGAGAAAAGCAAGAATGGTTGAGGGTCAGGGAATAAATGAGTTCAAGAACCTGCACTTTATCCAGTTTATTGGCATAAGAAGTTAAGTGAAGACTAGCCTATGAGATCAATGTATTCTCTTCAAGAGAATTGTAAGGGACTTTAAAACCTCACCCAGATTTCTAGAGTAAGATTTGCAATATTTAGAAGAGCTTTTCTTTTCCCCCTCTGAGTCAAGCATGTTGATTCAGAAAGTCTTTTTATACAGATAAATACCCATTCAGGGTGGTTAAATAGAGAAAATGAAGCTAAAATCTGATATGTACATGTACCGTCACACACATGCTCGTTTTCTTATCTCTTGTTGCAGCCATCCAGTATCTCTGTTTAAATTTGTATGCTGAACATATTCTACTGACATCTCTCTCCCTCTTTTTCCTGTTCTAAAGGAAAATTGATCAGGAAAACAAAACTCCACATGTATTCAGAAATTTTTTTTTTAGATCACAGAAAAAGTGGTATAACAAGACACACTAAAAACTTGAAATTGAGATAAATAGTTTTGTACAATATTTAAATGATATAATACTTCTACCAGGAAGTGTACTAGTTAGGAATGTGAACTCTGAAACCATACCCAATTTTAGCATTTAACATTTGTAGCCTTGGGCAATTGTATTTGCCTCTCTAAGCCTTACTTTCCTCATTGGTAAAATAAGGATAACAGTAATATTTTATAGGCATGTTATGTGATTTAAATGTCATAATATCTATAAATAGTACATGTTAAATAATCAACAAAGTTAAGCTATTATAAATAATAAAGCATATGCCTACCAAAGATGCCCTTTCTGTCATAAACTGGCACATAGTAGGCTCTCAAAAATTTTATCAGTGGCATAAATGTGAGCTTCCTTGGAATCCTGGGTAAAGTAAAAATATCATTAATTTTTATCAGATGAACTTTGAAAGCATTGTTCATTCCTGAGAGTCTTTCTAGGCTCTAAAGATAATGCTTGTCAGTTTTGATAGAGATCAGTGGTAAATGTGCTTGAGTTTTCTTGTTCCCTTTCTTCCTGCTTAGCTCTCTTTTAGTGGATATCTCAGTAGCTTCAAAGCACCATTATTATTCAGTATACCTCTTAGCATTAGTCACAACAGAAGGAATCCTACCAACATCCTCCACACCCATTAGAAGGACACTGTGAGGTTTACCTTTCTACTCAATAGTCCAGTATGTGAGTTCATGTCCTCTTGGTTCCTTCCTTCCTTCCTTCCTTCCTACCTACCTATCTACCTTATTCTTTCCAGGGTCTTACTCTGTTACCCAGCCTGGGGTGCAGTGATATGATCATGGCTCACCGCAGCCTTGACTTCCTGGGCTCAGGCAATCCTTCCACTTCACCTCCTGAGGAGCTGGGACTACGGGAAGGCACGTGCCACTACACCTGATTAATTTTTTGAATTTTTTTGGTTGAGATGAGTTCTCACTCTGTTGCTCAGGTTGGTCTCAAACTCTTGGGCTCAAGCAATCCTCCCACCTTGGCCTCCAAATGTGCTGGGATGACAGGTGTGAGCCACACTGCCTGGCCTCCTCTTGGATCAAAACATGTCAGCCCACCTGCCCTGGTCCCCTTTGAAGAGAGGATGAAACTTTTATGTCACAATTGATGAGAAAAGGTTCAATATAGACACAGTCTGGTTAAGGCAACATCCATTTATAGATGTACTTCAATTATATGCAAAGAGCATTTTCACTTTTTTACTTATCCAATAATTTGATTGCAGGGAAGCCTGGTGGTTGCTGGGGCTTGAAAAATAAGTAACCAAATGTGTCACCTCTGGCTTCTAGAACTTCAGAGGTGCTGAAGACAAGGGTCAGTAGAAATCCTGCAAAGAGGCATTTGTGTCAGGAGGCTCCAAACTAAGGTCACTTAAGGATCACTTACCCTGTGACTTGGAAGGCTTCTATTCCTTTGTAAATGCTGCTAAACTCCCTAGACAACTAACTTATTAGTAGGCATCTTTACATGTATACACTGTAATATATGAATTCATGCCAGGTCGTGACATCTCAGAACTATTCTGCCTTTGCAGTTTGCAACTATCAGCCACCCCTTTCTATGCCCCTGACAGTGGATCATGTACCTAAGGCCAAAGGAAACAAACACCAGTCAAACTGGATAATAGCAGTGTCAGCTAAGAGTGACCAGTCATCAATTAATCTTTACTTTTCTATCCCATTCCTTCTGGAAGTTTTTTCCCAATGCTCAAGGCCTTTGGTTGAGATTCTGTTAGATTTTCTTTTATTTCTTTGGTCTTCTTTCTCTCTCCCTCCCATAAAACCTCAGTGATGGGTACATGGAGGGCACCTGGATTCCAAGAGTCTCCTTGGCTTCTTTTATTACTGTCTAATAGAACTTCTGTTCAAAATGCTCTGAATTTTGTATCATCTAATATAGTAGCTACTAGTATCGCTTAGGGACTTTAATTATACTTAACTTCAATTGAAATGTAAATAGCTATACCTACCCAATAAGCACTCTGATGAACAGTGCAGTCTAGGGTAAAGGGCAGTTCTGTTTCTGCGTCCAGATCATGTTGAGTTTATATACCCAAAACCTCCTCTCTGTAATTGCCAGCATTAGCTCACTAAGCTATTCATTCATTCAACAAACATTTATTAAGTACCTATAATGTGCCAGGCACTGAAAATGATCTCAATGTTTCAATTAGTCATTTAATATGGAGGAAAAGAGTTACCATGAGCCCCATTAAGTACTTACTGAATAAGGAATAGCACCCTGCCTCCTCACATTCCATCTTGTTTTTGGATAGGGTCTGCTATTTTCTAATTGAGCAATATTATTAAAAATCATTAGAAGATGACATTTACTTTCTGAAAACTGCCTAAAAAGCTTTCTTTCTATAACTACAGATCTGCTTTTTCTGATTATTCAAGAAAATGTTTGTGCTTTTATATTCCAGCCATTTTTTTTTTCTGTAAGGCTTTTAATACAGTCTAAAGCTTACTTTGCTGTCTCTAGGTTTCCTCCCACAGGCTCCTAACACTCATCATAGTTGGAGCAAATAAATACAAACTGCAGTTGATTTTTGCTTTTGTTTTTGATTTTTTGGGGGAGAAGACTTGGGCTTATACATATTACTACTCTTACTTAAAACTATATGAATGTGTGGTCCAAGACATGTCTCTTGATCTCTTTATTTTGCACCTTTCTTGTATGTAAGAGTGGTGGTTCAGCCTTGTCTTATATTCTCAGCAGTCCCACAAACAGAAGATGTGTTAAACAAAAAGCAACTGGGCACGTTTTTAAATTCTGCAAATTATTATCTGAAACTTATTCCATTCTAATAATCTATATTTAAAAGATGAAATATATGCCTGTTTTTAGGTGTGTCATCTGGAAATTGAAATAAAGTGAACAATCTTTATAAGGGCAAGTTTATCCAAATCCTCATAGGTATCATCAGCAAACAAGGAGAAGGAAGTAGAAGGCTCTGGTTACAGCACTAAAGTATACAGATTTGTGTGATCAGCAATGGATTGACCATTCCAACACCTAATACGTATTATAGTTGATACGAAAATTCATGAGCAATATGTACTTTTATGATTGGAAAGAATCTAATTCATTAAACTGCTTTTCTATTTAGATAAAAAGAAAGTAAAGGCCTGCATGAATTTTTAATTATACACATTTAGAGTGCCTACAGTTTGCTGCCTCACATAGATTCTATCCATTTAAGGTTCTTGTAAAGTATATAAACCTGATTTAGGCCTGTAGGAGTTATGGGTGCACCTCCCTTTATGTATGGAAAGCACACACTAAAGACATGAAAACTGAACAAAAAGAAAAGATAGAAACTACTGCATGTTTTAAACCCATTTTCAGATTTTTTTTCTTTTGAAATTAGCTATGGATAAACCTTATTAAATGCTTTCACATTCTGCCTCATTTGAGGTTGGAGTGGAGAGGGGAATGTAGAAGCTTGGAAATACCACTGGTTGTTAATAGGACAACAGTGAGTCTCCTTTAGAAATGTATGGAATGTTCTGGAGTGGGGTAGGTATCAGATGTCCCAAGTTTTAATAATATCTTTGCCAGTAATTGACTTCCCCAAATGTCTGGACTTTAGTCCAATTTCCCCATCTTTTATTGAGGGAAGAGCGGTCTACTTTAGAAGTGATACTCTACGATAAAAATATAGTCTTTTTAAATTTCAATTTTAGTTTTAATTTTAAAGATGTGGGGTACAATGCAGGGTTAGGTATACAAACGTTGATCATGCAGGTACCCTTGATGATGTTCAACTGCCAATTCCACCCCCCTCCCCTGGCAGTTTCCCACTATTACCAATCCCTTTCTTATAGTATTATGATAATTGTTCAAGGTCTGCTTATGTGTGAGAACATTACTGAAGAATATAGAACAGGAAAGTAGAAATAATACAGGCTTTGAGGTCATTTATTCCATTTATTGACAAATGTTTAATGAATGCAATCTATGTGCCAAGTACCATGCTAAACTGTGTGCCTAGCAGTGAAAATAGAACACATAGACGCTGGCTGGGCATGGTGGCTGACACTCATAATCCCAACATTTTGGGAAGCTGAGGCAAGAGGATTGCTTGAGGCCAGCAGTTCTAAACTAGTCTGAGTGATAGATACATCAAGACTCTGTCTCTACAAAAAAAATTTTTAAAAAAATACCTATGCATTATGGCACCTGCCTGTGGTACTGTCTACTTGGAAGGCTAAGGTGAGAGAACTGCTTGAGCCCAGGAGTTTGAGGTTACAATGAGCTATGAATGTGCCACTCTACTACAGTCTGGGTAGCAGAATGATATCTTATCCCTAAAAAAATGAAAGAAAACACAGACCTTGCCCACATGGCACTAGTAGGAGAGAAAGAAAGACAGAAAACAAGCCCCAAAACATTGCCTATTATTTTACCCTAAACCAAGACCTTATTTGTTTCTTCAATAGACATTATCCCATAATTGCATGTTTATAACAGGGTAGATTGGGAGGTCAGGGAAGACCTCTCAGAGATGACATGTAAGTCAAACTCCAAAGGAGAAGAGAAGAGGGAAGTGTGTTACAGGCAGAAAGAATAGTTGGTTCAAAGTCCCAAAGATGTAGAAGAGCTTCATGTATTCGAGTCTGGAGACAGTTTGGGTCTCCAACCGACTAGCAGCCTCAGCATTACCTGGGAGCTTGGCAGAAATGCAGGATCTCAACCCATCCAGTCCAGACTTTCAGAGTCACAATTGCATTTTAACAAAGACTTTTAGTGATGCATGAGTACATTAAAGTTTGAGAAGTGCTGGATTAGAGAAATTCAAAGGAGACCACAGAGGCTGGAACACAGTGGGTCAGGAAAAAATGGAGATGGGACAGCAAATGAATGCCTCAAGATTTCAAGAGCATGGTTGCTCCTCCAATTCCATGCCAGTCTGCCTTGTGTTTCCAAATCTACTACTTTTGTGTCTTTGATGGAAGTTATTTGGTGTCTCTTAATCATTCCCTTAATCGTCTCCACAGACTTAACAAAAGCTGTTGTTATCCCCATTGGACAGTTGAGGAAACTGACTAAGTTTTTAAGATACTTGGCCCATAAGTGGTGTTCTGAAAATTGTAGCAATGGCTATGAGTGTATTATTTCTTGTCTGTTCATAAAATAAACCAATAGGAGTTGATTAAGTTAATGCAACCTTAGGAAAAGATGTATTTTAACTATGTAGAAACGTAAGTCTCAAAGTCCAGCTCCTTTAAAAAACTTATATATAATATATAATAACAGATATATATTATATATACATAATAACAGATAAATATTTTAAGGGGTTTTAGTGCCTAACTGATCAGCAGCATCACCCTTTGGTTTACACTTGTTTGTTTTTTGACCCCCAGGAGAAAGTGCATTCCTCAGGGAGTTCTTCTGTAGTTTACACCTTCCCTGGGCATCTAGGTCTCTGGCTAGCCTTGTGTTTCTGGATCTCATGGCCACAGTGTCTCTAAGTGACCAGAACTGTTCCCCGACATTGACTTTTTCTGTTAATAGCTTCTTCCCCCTCTTATTGCCTAGTATTTCTAATTCCCCAAGCTTGACACGCCCTGTGATCTTATTCTGATTTTGTTCCTTCTCCATATAGGAAAATCCCCTGGATTAACATTTATGCTCAAGTCCAACATGACAAGGAGCAGGAGATGATTGGGTCAGTGAGCCAAAGTGAAAATGCCCCCAAAATCACACTCAGTGACTTCACAGAGCCTGAGGAACTGATGGACAAAGAACTGGACACACGGGTCATAGGTATGTGTGCCTGTTCCACTAAACTTCTATGTCCTCCGTCCTCCAAACACTACGTCAATTGACCAGCTTTATCTGGTCTTTCCGTCAGACAGTACTGGACTGAGGGTACAGAAAAAGGATGGGCTACAGTGACATAATGATGTTTAAAACTTGTCTGCCATGTCTGGCCACATAAAATCAAAAAGAAAAAAATTAAAATTAAAAAAAGGTAAACCAATATTATATGCACTGGGGTCTGGGTAAGAAAGAGATGAAGCCAACTGTCCATTTCTGTTTAACTTTTTTCTATTAAAAAAAAGCATTATATGTTCTTATTAATAATCATATGGATGTGGAATATGGCATCAGATGGCCCTAGGTCTATTTTCTTGTTCTGCTAATCTGCTAGCTCTGTGACCTCTCTGTGCCTTATATTCCTCATCTGTGAAATGGGAATAATAGTATCTATGATTCTACTCTGTTTCTATATATAGTACCTAAGGATTATTCTATAATTCTTGTGATAATCACATGCTATTATGTCATTAACACAGTGCCTGCCACATAGTAAGTTTCAATATGTGTTGGCTGTTACTGTTGTTATCGATAGAGTATAAGATGGCTGTCAATTTATGAGTCCTACCTGTGTTCTTGTGAGGGAGGTGACATACATTAAACATGGATAAGATAAGCTAATGAGCTGATAGGTGAGAATATTCAGGGACCCTTTTAGTAAATACCCACTAAGTACCTGTTTTGGGTGGCTTACTGTTTAGCAGTGAATAAAACAAAGACCCCTGCCCTTGCAGAACTTACATCCCTTTCTCCCTGTGTCTTCTCTCCCCTGCAGGAGGTATTGCCACCATTGCCAACAGCGAAAGCACAAAGGAGATCCCAAACTGCACTAGTGTTTAATACCAACAAGTCAAGTGATCAACCACCTTTCTGACCTTTTATTTTTGATGATTACTGTTACTATTATTATGGAAAAATGAAAATGTCTTTTTTATCTTTTGTTTACCAAGGGTCCCTTCATTAAACAGCAGGCAGATGCCTAGCTTTGGGAGAAAAAGGCATTCTTTGCTGATTGAAATGAGACAAAAGGAATAAATAGCTGTATTTGTACTAAGGGCAAATACAAGGATGCATCTTTCCACAACCTCCTTTAGTTATTCTGCCATTAATAGCTTAAGGACTCTCTTTTCCCTTGTGATCTCTCTTTTACATATATATAAAGTCAGGTTGGCTTTTTGTTAACCTTTTATCCTCCATCTCCCAAAATTACCACATTCTCCCTACCCCCAGCACACATACATACAACACAAACCATTTCCCAGTTAAATCCACAGGAGGTAGATTGGTGGGAAGTGGACATAGCTTCAGACAGCATGCACACCTTTGTTGAAAGAGGCCCTGCCTTGTGCATGTCAATTGTGAGGCTACAGATGGCTTATTGTATATAATTACAATGTAAATAACTTTTTATTTCCTAAGAAATAATTTAATGTTTAGTAAAAAAGAAAACAGAAAAAAGAAAGATGAGTGTGTTGGCTTATGCACTGACCCTCAGAGCTGACCAACCCACCAGGTGTGCTTGATGTATTAGGTCTGGAGCTCTCCTGTTGTCTGTCACACTTAATTCTTGCATCTCCTTGTCCACATCATAGCTGGTTTCTATTTATGTATATAAAGGGGGGCGGGGGGAGGGCTTCTTTGGGGCAATTGAAAAAGGAAGGACTCTAGTGACATCATCGAACATGGAGGTCATTTTTGTTCCAAAAATTGACATGGAAAAAGCTATAAGATGAGGCCCACTAGAGGCTTTGCACTGAGACTCAGATGGGGAAAAAGGCTTCCTCTCTTGAAGAAAAAAGTTGAGAAAATTTGTCAGCCTGAAAAAATAATATCTAAAGAAGGCAGCCAATGGATCCAAAAATGACAATCTATCTTTTGATTGGATTTTATGAAAATGTATAATGCTTATGGTGAATTCTCAGGCTGTTCTTAGCTCAGAAAAGCCCTTGGTCACTAGGTTAACTCCATTGAGTGCCTTGTGGCATGGGAGGAGTTAGAGAGTTTGGAAGAGAGATGGTAATTGTGGAATCATGAGTCCATGCAAACCCTGCAGGCCAAATAGGGATCTAGCCTTTAATGATATTAGTCAAAAGTGATTTTAGCAAAGCTGTGCTATTTGCTTGTCAGATGTACTCAACTTCCTTAAAGTCCAATGTCTGTGTTCAGTTCCCTTAAGGTAGTTCTTGCCTCTGGGGTGAGTGACTTTCCAAACCGTTTAGCTTTTCCAGCACCTCAGCCCCTTCACATATTTACACATATCAGTTATTTTCAGTAGGGTCACTTTAAGCCATGCTGTAGGCATTGTTTTTATTTTCAAGATCAGTCTGAGCACACTTGTTTTTAAAAGTGATATACTGTATATATAATGGGAAGAAAGGCCACATTTTGCACCTGTTAATTTTTGCAGATGTTGTTCCCATTCTTCTTTATGAGACACAGAGCGAATGTGATATAGAGAAATCTGGCTGGCTACAGCATAGATCAGCATTAGGGATATTTGAAAGTTCCTGTTTTTTTTTGTTTGTTTGTTTGTTTCAAGGGTTAAATGGGGCAGACAATTGCAATACGTGTACTAAATACTGGAATAAAGATGCATGAGTCATATCTATATATACAGTATATGTACATATACTGTTCTTGGTTTTATTGTTCCACTTGAATATTTCTACTGTAAAAAAAGACAGTGGTTTTGAAATTGTTGAAAATAAATGTATTTTTGTACATCAAACCTACATACTTGGCTGAGCTTTCTCTTTTGGGGCAGTTTCTTTTACCTGTTGTGTTTGTCAACAATTACTACAATAATGCTACATGGCAAAAAGTAATGGGTGTCTTACAGCAACAGATACTTATTTTTTGCTCATGAGTCTTCAGATTGTTTATAGTTTGGCTGAAATCAGCTGGGACTATTAGGCTTGGCTGTACTAGTCTGGATTCAGGCTTCAAGTAGTTAGAGTTTGCTCCTTGAGTTATTATCATTTTGGGACAGGTAGTCACCCAGGGCATGTCTTTTGCATGGGGGATTGCAGAATTCCAAGTGAAGCCAGCAGAACAACCTATGCCTCTAGGGCCTTGGCTCAAAGTGGTCACTATTTATCTTCACCTACATTCCATTGACTAAAGATCAACAGCCAAGTCCAATCTCGATGACTAGAGAAGTAGGCTCTTCCTATTCTGGCACAAGGCAATACTAAGTTAAATAACAAAAGGTGTGGACAAATAATCCCAACATAGGGAGAGTAAGAAGAACTGAGAACAATACTCCAATTTATTCTACCAATTCATTTTCTACTACCACATGGGGAGTTTTCATTAAGTAATCCATTGAACCAATATACAAATTACCCATTCAAATGTGGATGACTAGGACTTCTAAGCAGAAGTCTAGGTAACTGCAAGGCCTTTGAGTTACATAGTGTTGAGTGAGTATTAGAGATGGGTCTCCAACTCACATTTTGAATACTTAAGCAGAAGTAAAATTAAGCAAGGAAATCAACAAGGCATATGTCCCCTTTTCATCTTCCTGATGTTTGATACATGAAACCAACAGTAAATCTCCCTCCCTGGCCCCTTGGTGAGTGTGTGACTCTTCTTCACACAAAGTAAGTAAGAAACTGTGAGCTAAGCACCCAGAATAAGGACTATAAGTAGGATTTTAAAAAACAGTTATTTCATGTTTAAAATATGTGATAAAGTTCCAGGGATCCCAGAAACTCAAGAAACAAGAAAGCTTTGATCAATAATTTTATCCCCTTTTGGAAACTAGCTGACTATTCAGGAATCATATTTTCTGAACTCAAATCTGAAGATAAAGAATTAATAAATTTTTAAAGTAAATTTATTTTGATTCAGGAATTTATTTTAAAATATGTATGATACTTGTTTTAACTTTTCTTGAATTATACTCACCTTTGAAAAATTTATAGTATATAAGTACCCTTCTCAAATATTGAGATTATCTTTTAGGTACCTCTAAAAGAAACAATGGATTTTTTTCAATCTAACTAGCGATTCATAACACAAAGTATATATACTTCTTTAGGGGATTTTTAATGGTTTGGAGCTTCCCAAATAATATAAAATGCCTAATATTTCTGTTCTAAGCCAAAGGCGAATTTTATGGATGCATTAGTTGGGTCATTTGCAAAAGCCATGGCTGAGAATAGAGCCTCTGTATTCACCATCAGCACAAGTTTGTCAGATTTCTCAGTAGAAGACTGCTGCAAAGGTAGATGGTAGAGACTACAGTTGGCTCTGCAGCTGTTTCTATGCAGGGTTTCTCACCAATGGTGAGGACACTCTTTGCATCAAAACTATCTTCTCTAAGATAAATCCAGAACCTGATAACCAAGCCTGCAGAAGCACTCTGGGGTTGGAGCCCAGCTATCAGCACCATAAGCAGACTCTTCTAGTATTTGCATATGCATTAAAGTTTGAGAATAACTGCTTTACCTGCCACCAAAATAGCTCAAGGAGAGGGACTAGGTAAAAGTCACCTTCCTTGGCTCCTGTTATCATGATACAAGGCACCTCGATCTACAAAAGGTCATGCCAATATGGTTCCCATATTTATAATGTCCAGAACGGACATATGAATTATTATAAATGTATAATATCACTTCCCAAGTCCACTGATTCTTCAGTGGCTCACAACCCTCCTCATGCCATTGCCCTGCTAACCCACTTATTTAGCAGCTCATAGTCTGATGTCCCTACTTCCCCCACTGGACTGAAATAAAGCTGCTCAACAGTCAGCTGCCAGGCTCCAGATTCACCTGCTGTGCTGATCACCTTTTAAAGTGATGAGCCTTGTTTAGAGGGAAGAAGGCCAGAGAGATCCTGCCAAATTCTCGTCTACTCCAACAGTACTGCCAAAGGGGACCAGATGTAGCCCAACAATTGCCTCCCAAAGTACTATTGCATTTTATGACTCTTAAGCTTACTTTAATTACCATCCTCTTTACAATAGTAGAGTGTCCTTTAAAACAGCAATCCCCAAACTTTTTAGTATCAGGGACCAGTTTGGTGGAAGACAATTTTTCCACGCACTGGCATGGGAGGAGTGGGGGGCATGGTTTTGGGACTGATTCAAGCGTATTACATTTATTGTGCAATTTATTTCTATTATTATTACAACGTAATATATAATGAATAATTATACCACTCACCATAATGCAGAATCAGTGGGAGTCCTGAGTTTGTTTTCCTGCAACTAGACAGTCCCATCTGGGGGTGATGGGAGACACTGACACTTTAAGTGTGTTGTTTATGTCCAGTCTACTCTGTAATCTCATCTTGGTTTCTGTCACTGCAGAAAACCCTGCTTCACAAAGATAGGATGTTGGAAACGGAAGCAGGCTTTTCAGTGCTGATCTGACAGGAGGTGGAGCTCAGGTGGTAAGGCAAGTGATAGGGAGCGGCTGTAAATACAGATGAAGCTTTGTAAACTCACCTGCTGCTCACCTCCTGCTGAGTGGCCTGGTTCCTAACAGGCCATGGACTGGAAGCTGGGGACCCTTGCTTTAAAATACTTTTTGCATTTCAAATCGTATATCAGGATGATACATAGGTTAATTCAGAGAGGAACCAGTGGAACATTGCAAACAAAAAAATGGGGAGAACCTCAACAAGAGTTCAATTTATTTGGAGACGAAAAGTCTCAATAAAACCTGGATGTTTTAATTATCTGAGACCCACGAGTAAAATGATATAATAAGGGTTTAATTTCCCTATTTATAAATTAAAAATAATGACATCTACAATGCAGGGTGGGAACCCAGATTAAATTAAATTATTTGGGACACACAAATGATGAATTGATTCTGAGAAGCTCTAGTGCTAATGTGCTTGGTCCTTGTCCGTGTAACACTGTCTCTGACCTCAAGCTGCAAAAATTATCCAACCAATTTCTCACTGAGGGATGTACCTGTAGGGGAAATAAATGGATTTACCTGGAGAGACATGCTGTCTCCCTCAGCTCCCCTTTAGCAGGAAGATAATTTTGGTTAAAATTCATTACTTACACATTGTTCCCCAAAGTCACTACTTCTTGTATTGCTTGTGAAAAAATAATGACTGACTTAATTTTGCTTGGACCATATGGAAAGCACAAGAGATGGATTCTAATCAAAGCTGCCAGGAATAGCTCCTAAAATCAAAGACTGGAGGGTCCCAGTCTCTGAAACATGTTCACCCTTACCATTTGTGGGTACCCAGAGATAGCCATGTTAATGGACAAAAACAGTTTGACCTTACCTTTTTTAAAAATGTTTTTTGGCTTGGGTATTTCTAACATAACTTGCTTCATTTGCTCTCCTTTCCCATACAGTGCTTTTGTGATGACATGTTCCAGATTCTGGGGCCCCTCAAAGCTTCTCTGAGAGTCACTAGGTTCCTTTGGTCACAGTCATTGAAAAACTGTCAGATAAATACTTGTAAAATATGCCTTTTAGATATACAGAAGTACTAAGGACATGGTTTTCAAGTACCTTCAGCTTGGTCACAGCTCAAGGAGAACTGTTCCAGAGAATACATACAAGATGCATATTCTTTACAACATGTTAGCGAAGACAGAGGAAAATAGATCATGACAGGCGCACACGCCATTTGTCATTACAGCTTAGTCTCTGGGGAAACAAAGCTGTTTGCAGCTATTAAAGGTGAAATAGATAAAGTGGGGTCTTCAGTGTTGTGCTTCTGAGAAAGTGTATGGTCTGTTCCCCAAAGAATTGAGACTTCTTCAATTGAAATATCTGTGCCCAGTGTCCCATGTGCAGATGGCTGGTGGGCTCCAGAGATTTTTCACCATCAAAAAAGCCCTACTTCTGCTCCATGGGGTTTCTCCCAGAAGACTCTTCTTATGATGCATGGTCTTTATTAGTTACTCTCACTTGCAGAGGGTTGTTGCTGTCAGTATCCCAGTAACTGGTTTCAATTAGCAATCTGTCCACCCACGGTGGAAAGCAAGAAAAAGGAGGGTGCTGCAGCAGCAAACAGAGGGAGAACAGGATTGCTTTTCTAGTCACCAATCTATCTGTCTTGGTTTCTAGGTAGACTAACCGGGAAAGCACATAATTGTCTTCAAAAACAGCACATCTGGTCCTTGGAGTGCCAGAATAGTTTTTCTTACACTGTCCTTCCAAAATCATATGGTTCAATCAGAGAATTGCTGGGTTTCTTCCATTGGCAACTGGGACTTTCCAAGGGAAGGGGGCCAAGGGAAGAAGAGAGAGATGGGTCTAGAGAAATAAAGTTGATCTTTGTCAGTTTCAGAGCTCCACTTGACACATTTTCACTTCAACCTGTCAATTTCAGATTCTCCTCTGTGAGGGTAAAATGCAGATGCTCCCAGATTTCTAATCTATTTATAATACTAACAAGGCAACTCTAGGCAGCGTGTGCTCATCATGAGCTAGTCATCCTCTGCTATGCCTTGTGCCTCCTAATTAGTGGAATGTTGGTTGCCTACTGATCAAATTGGAGCCTCACCCAGGCAGGTGAGGGCAGGTAGAGGGAGAAGAAAGTCTAAGCCCAGTGGAGCTTAGATCTTGGCTGACTTCTAATAACAGGTGGGCTTCACACCTTGCCTTGAAATGCATCCTTTTTAAAGAGTCAACCATTACTTGCTTGGGTGCTAACAGGAATATGGCAGATCTCCAAACACATTTCTCCTTTCTGTCCAGGAGCTCTCCATAAGGAGAGGCTGTCCTTCCAAAACCTATTGGCTGGTTGATATAGACCTGCAGGAGGCATAAAGTAGAAGAAAAATAAATATTTAAATATGTATCTGTAGCTGACAATAGAGCAAGGACTCTTTTACTCACTCTTTCTTTTTAAAAAAATTTATTGAACATTTACTTTCTTCCAGGCTCTGTCTTGGACATTGGGAATATTTCAGTGATCAAGACACACATAAAATAAGGTGACAATATAATGTATTATCGAAACTGGGACACAGTTGGAGTGAATGAGATGCTGTTAATGATTACTCTGGGAAAACTCACATGAAACAGGGTTGTCTCAAGCAAACCCGGATGTGTAGTCAGTCTAACTTAAGCAAGAGGAACTACTTGCCTAAAGTCAGAGATTTTGTCTATGTTTCATTTATCCTTGAATTTTTTTTCTTTTCAAATCTTGACCCATGAATGAAAATTCAATTCTCTGAGCCCAAAAACTATAGTTTTGGAGATCCTCCTATCAGCTTTGGTGTCTTCTGAGGATCTCTTATTGGGGTGGTAAACTCTTACAGTCAGAAGTTAATGAGCATAACCTTAGATGGTATTTAAAAAGCTATTTAAAATATTGTATCAATTTAGATTCTTGGTTACAGAAAATAGACAGTAATGCTGGTGAATTCAAGCAAAAAAAGAATTTATTAGATGATTATTAGGCTCTCACAGAATTAAGCCAATTTGAAAACTTAGCTTGGAAAGGGGCAGGAGACAAGTCAGCTTTGGAGAATGGGAATCAGGAAGATGAGGAATGTTTTCCCGGCAGACAGCATCTTATAAGAGTCTTCCCCTGGGATGTGTGAACTACAATCATCTCTTCTATCCTTATGTTACTGGAGATTTAAAATTCCAGATAAATTCTCCAACTGGTAAAGTTTAGGTCTCATACTCACTATATGTACAGTGAGTGTTATGGGCTCAATTGTGTTTCCCCAAAAATCCATATGTTGAAACTCGTAACTCCTAGTAACCCAGAAGTGACTGTATTTGGAGATTGGCTCTTGAATGAGGTGACTAAGCTAAAATTAGGTTACATGGGTGGGACCTAACCCAATGACTGCTATCTTTATAAGAACAGAAATTAGGACACAGATGGATACAGGGGAAAGATCATATGAAGATACAGGGAGAAGATGACCATCTATAAACCAAGGAGAGAACCTCAGACTTCTAGCCTCCAGAATTGCAATAAAATAAATTTATATGATTTAAGCCACCCAGTCTGTAGAACTTGTTATGGTAGCCTTGCTTGCAAGCTAAACAGTGAGAAAAACTACCTGGGGGGAAGAAATCCTTAAGTATTGCTCTGGTTTTTGAAGTAGGAGTAGATGCAGTTGGACTTACTATTACTCTTAGAAAATATATAGTATGGGAAATGTTATCTGCCCCCAACCCCACCTAAGGAAATAAGTGAATGGTTATGATGCTGGACAGGGAATGAAT
Source organism: Tarsius wallacei (assembly GCA_963574415.1). Taxonomy (NCBI): domain Eukaryota; kingdom Metazoa; phylum Chordata; class Mammalia; order Primates; family Tarsiidae; genus Tarsius; species Tarsius wallacei. The sequence goes on along the minus strand of CAUYQG010231476.1, from coordinate 14,911 downwards.
GTTCACTATACTAACCTTTCAAGTGATTTTTAAAATCACTATTATTTGAATACTTATTGAGCATAAACTAAGAAACTAAGCATCTGGCACTGTATTGAGTGTTGGAATTTCAGATATGAATATAGGACTCCATTCCTGGCTTAAGGAGCAATCCTGTAAGTAATTTTTCAATCTTCTATCACACTTATACTCTTTTGGGAGACAAAGTGCTTTAATAATTTAGATAAAAGTAACAGAAAGAGGAGAAGAATACTTCTTTTTCCCACAGGGAAAGGGTGATGGTAACAGTCAAGGAAAAATTCTCAAAGGAAATTACATTTACAATAAGTATTTTACAATGTTGACATTTACTCAAACTTTTTTCCCCATCTAGACTGTCCCTTTTCTTCCTCTCTCTGGCAAATTAATGGAGCACCAAAGTTAGGGAAGGAGCAGAACAGGAATTAGATGGGAAAATGGTCAGAAATGAGCTAGAAAGACAGCTAGGAAATAAATTAAAAATCAGGAGCTTGGATTTTGAAAAATGCTGACTTCCTAGTCTGTAATGACAAAGTTTTTTATTTTCTATGTCATTCCAAATTTTTATAATAAGCACACATTCATTTCACAATTATTTAAAATAAGAAGAAAGTAAAAGTCACATCAAATGTACATAATGGTTCTCCAGATCTTGTGGATTTCCAGGTATTGCCTTAGAGCTTTTCTAATAAACTTTTAAACAAACATAATGAGATTGTTCTGCAATACTGATTATTAAGCATAGTTAAAATAGGAACATTCATAGGTCAAAGATGGGCAATAATTTCAAGAGAGACTTGTGGTAGCATAATATCTGCTAGAGAATGGTTTATTGGTCTTTATAAAATGAAAAAGGAAACTGTAATTACTTAGGTCCCTCACAACGAGTATTAAAGACACAGAAAATCATTACTCAAGATTCTTGGCAAAGAAAATGGCTCTAATGTTGCTCTATGCTTCTCTTTTATCTTATTCCTTTCACAAAAGTACAGAAACTTTTTTGTTTAGTAATTTTGCTGGCAATGTCCCATCCATAAGTAATTGCCATTGTTAACAAATGTTGGAACAAAACAACACCAATTAAGATTTTAAGTGGTTATCAAACATGGCAAGAGATTCTGTATGAGCTGCAAAGAACTTAGCATTTCCTGGTACTGAGAAAACATTTTAAACAGAAGGGAAACTTTCAACTAAGTGTCTTGCCTGAGCTTTCTGATGCAAGGTGATGGCTAGAGATTCAGATTTGGAATTCTGAAAGCCATGGACCTGGATGACATAGAATGGAAAGTAAGTAGGCTCAAACTAGCCCCATCAGCTTTGGAAAATGACATGCTCTCTGAACAATTTTCTCTTTATGAGACCTGCTTTCATGATTATTTACTGAAGTATTGTGGAACATTCCTTAACTCAGTTGAAGTTTCTCCCACTCTGAGCTCTCAGAATTATCTCTCCTACTCCAGACTCACTGAGGGCATTTTGTCCACTTTTGGGAGAAGCATGTTGGTGTAAATTTAGTCTTTGAAGGGCTAAATATCTGGGTTCAATTCCAGCTTCTGCATTCATTAACTGTTTGGTCTTGGGCAAGTGTCTAACCTCCTCAAGTCTCAATTTTTTATTTTTATTTTTTTTGGTTTTGGTGAAAAAAAAATAATAATAAATATAAAGCATCTGAGGTATTGTTATACTTCAGGCTCAGTACAAATAAGCCTTCCTTCACCTTCACCCCCTCTGTGCTTTTCTAGAAAGCCCATGCTTGGGCAGAAGAATTTCAAATCTCAGCCCCCAAGGCCTTCTGCCTGCCCCCTTGGCCTTACTCCAACACATACAACTCAATGGTGTCTCTCCTTCCTTCTGTAGAAAACAATGAAACAAACCTGGAGAAGATAGCCTCTAAACCAACCTCACTACCCCACTGTTTATGCCTATTCGATCTCAAGTCTATAGAAGAGCCACAATACCAGTAATTTTGTAGGAACAAAATTAAAACTGGGGCAGTATAAAAGATAAGTGTCCAGGCCCATGATGTGGCTGGTGGGTTGCTGTAGGATGAATGCTGGACTGCTAAATGCAGCCATCCCTGCCAGCTGTATGTCTCCTTTTCTTTACAACAAATGGGAGACCAAGCAAGGTCCCCCCTCTCCAAGAACCTATCATTAGGTTTGTTATTATGGTTATTATCAACAATGTGCTAATTTCCTTGCATCTTTTATGATCTTTTAATTATTAAATGCTGAAGTCTTTTTTCTCCCCTCTTTTTCTTGGTCTCTCCTATCCCCTCTGCTCCTCCCTCGTGCTACCCCAAGCACCACTGTTTCCTTTCTTTCCTCCTCCTGAATTGTTTTCTGCATAAAAGAATGGCAGTGATAGGGGATGAAACTAGGAGGATTTGGAAACTCTCTGACTGAGGGGAAAGAAATATTTGTATGTTATTCAATATTCTCTAAGTAATTCATCAGAAGTTTCATTTTTCTCTAAAGTCTTTTCCCTATCTTGAAGCCGCCGACACAAATATATATCATGAGGTTAAAAAAATTGAATTATATTTTGTCAGCTAACTGGTGAGATGCATGGTGGCTCAAAGCCCCGTCTGGTCTCTGGGTATACCAAGTGTGGTATTTTACTTTCTTTCTTTTTTTCTTTTTCCAGTGAACACACACTAACAGGGTTTGTCTCTTCATTGTGGTATGGGAATGACTGCAAATATACTCTGTATTGTCTGGTAAAAGACCTTTACTAGAAAGGAGAACAGTTGCCATTTGTACACATTTCCCAGGGACACCAAGATGTGCTTGAGTTGGGTTTAATGGGATGTTTTTGAGCAGCAATGTTGCCTAATGGGCTTCTATGTAAGGTCACTGGCCCCAGGAGACTTGGGAGCTCCCAAATTTCAATCCAGATTAGATAGTTGGTTGGTAGTCTTACTCCCTAAAAGCTAAGGTACCTGGGTTGGTGATAGCCTGGGAAGTCATCCATCCACACTATTGTTACTATCTGAGAGAGTTTCCAAGGAACAAGTAATAAGCTGTATTCATCTCCAAGGGCTGCTGTGATAAACTACTGTAACTTGGGTAATTTAAAACAACAGAAAATTATTCTTTCACAATTCTATAGGCCAGAAGTCCAAAATAAAGAAGTTAACAGGGTTGATTCCTTGCAGAGGCTCTGAGGGAGGAGCCATTTCATGTCTCTTCCTGGATTTCTGGTGGTCGCTGACAATTTTGGCATTCCGTGGCTTGTAGATTCATCACTCCCACCTCTGCTTCTATCTTCACATTACTTACTCAGTGAGTTTTCCCCCTTTCTTCTGATAAGAAAGGGTACCCTGGGGACTCATCTATCCCCAAACGGCACGTAGACACATGCTATTGAATTTAGGGTTCATCCGGTTAATCAAAGATGATCTCATCTCAAGATGTTTAATTATATCTGCAAAGATCCTTTTGCACAAATAAGAAAGTTATCATATTCACAGGTTCTGGGTGGTCATATCTTTTGGAGGGTCACAATTTAACCCACAATAGAGGCCTAGTCCTGAAATAAAGGTAAACTAAAGATTTAGACAATAAGATAAAAGTCGAGATAAGTAGCATATCTGTGTGGCAGCCCACATCACACAGAAGCTCCCCTCCACCTTAGCTATCAACATCCAGTGCTAGGCCATAGGATCCATTTTGTTTCCTTAACTCTTCCTTTCCCAATCAAAACTCACCAGGCAAGTGTCCTAGCCTTTTTCCTCTCTAGAGTGAATCTGGGATGGATGTCATAGGATTGTTTCTGAGCCCTGCATTTTTAAACTATTATTATTAGGAACCCTACTTACATAAGCCCTTTAATCACACAACCCTAGTGACTTATTATTTACAAGAAATTTCCCACTGATTCCTCTGATCCCACTTCTATCTGAAGAAGAGAGAGTGATCTGATTCTCAGATTCTAGGACACATATTGAGATCTCTTTGCTAGTTATTAGAGTCACAACGCTGCTATGATGTGGCCATACCTCAGGAAAGATGGGAGTTTTCTTTCACATGCACTTTTGCAGTTTTCTGTGATTTTATAAAATAGACTGTTATTATATCCTATGATTTTCACTGGAGCTTATAGGAGTGGAGAGGCTGGTAAAAAACAAAACAAACAAACAATAAAACCTCATAAATATCTAGACTGGGGACACATGCTTCACTCGAATTTTTCAATACATTCTGCAGTAGGGTTTGTCATTCAGGTCTTGGGAACAAGAAAATGGCAATTTGTTTTCCTTTGTATTTCTTCTTGGGACTCTTGAGAACCTCATGGACAGGAATGCTTGAGATAAGAGTGAAGCAATTTTGAATACCTGGGCCTCTCCTAAACCATCTCAATTCTATAAAATCCTACTGATGCTTTATAGAAAATGTGTATTGCATTTAAAGGGCTTTATCTAATGGAGGAAAGAAGTTTTATGCAGTTCTCAATTGTCTAGGAAATTATTTAGGAGTTAACACAACCAGAAACTACAGTTGGATTTAAAAGCTAGAGAAGGATGTGTGGTGGGTAGATGGAGAGAAAACCAAATGGGAAATGAATAAGAGAAGATGGCATGGTGTGATTGAGAGCCCTCTTCCCAGCACATACACCCAGTTTAACATTGCTTATTCATATCTAACTCCTTTCCAGAATGGTCCACATGCTGTGCCCTAGATGTACCTAGGGTCATTCTGGTCTCTGGACTATCTGAGTCTGGAAAACGCTAGTCTTTCCACCCAGCTAAATCTTAACCACCATAGAATAGACCCAGCACAGTTGTGGCTCCCAAGCAAGCATTTTTTTTTAATGAGTCCAGCTCAAGTCATCTTATCTTTACCTGCATCCTATGGTATATGTTTGCTAATTACATGTATGCTTGCTATCACCATTTTACTTTCCTCATATTTTACCATGTGAAAGACAGAGTGATAGAGCAGAAGGGATACAGAGCCTGAAGTCAGACGCTCCAGGTTCTAATTCCAACTCTTCTCATATAATATGGCTTACTTAGGCCAGTCTATCTGGGTACATTTCCTCCTCTACAAAATAAGAGTCAGTACTGAAGAAAAATTATATCTTTCCTGCTTATCTTATCAGGTTATTATATGTATCAAATGAGATACACTGTTCTGTAATGAATTCAATATACTGACTGAGAGCCACCACAACAAGGAGCTGAGTATGAAGGCAACTCCCTGGACCCTCTCTTTCCTTATGTTTGCACTCCTTTGGTGACTGTGGTGCACCCAACATCTGCATCTGTGAGTGTTAGGTGCAAATGTCTCAGCTTCTGCCCCATGGGAGTCTCCATCTCTCCCATAAGTAATACCCTAACCCCTTGATGGGGCAAGTCTGTGGGGGTACCAGAATTCTCTGTGAGTCAAAACTGAACTTATCCTGAGACTACATCCTTGCTCCATTCTTCCTCTCTTTCATGCTTCTTTCCTCTTTCCCTTAGAGCACTTTCTTGATGAGGGCCCCACATGCCCCAAATATCTGTAGCAGGCTCTGCATCTGAAAACCTGGACCTAAGACATCATCCCTTGGTGGTCAGATCACAAAACAAGGACCACATCCTCATCTCTCTGTGATGCAGTACCTTCACAGATATAAGACATGTAGAACGATGTAGGACAGCTACCCTCTTCTCCATATACTAATCTCAAGGAGCAAGAAAATCAGCTCCCGTGACCACTCACAAATGTGAATAGCTGAGTGCTACAGTCGTCAGCTTCAGCAGTGAGCCAGAGCAGAGGACGCTGGGAGACTGGAGGACAGAGGGTTCTTTCAGCTCATGAGATTCACATGGAACCCCCCCAAGATGAGAACACCTTGGCTTTCACTGTAGTGGGCAGCTCTCCCTCTCCTCCAGGAATGTTCTTCCATGGCTGTTAAGCCTTCAAACTCAACAACAATTATTATATGTTATTATATATAACAATTATTATAGGTTATTATATGTATCAAATGAGATACACTGTTCTGTAATGAATTCAATATACTGACTGAGAGCCACCAGAACAAGGAACTGAGTATGAAGGCAATTCCCTGGACCCTCTCTTTCCTTTCCTATCCACACAAGCTGAGCTTTCTTGAAAGGATTGTTTAGTGGGAACATCTGGTGTGTGAATGGAAAGCCTATTTTTTTTTCTCTTTCCTCCTTCCAGTCAATACTAAGTGAATACTTTTAAAAGGCTGTCCTGCTTGCCTCCCAAGGACAGGAGAGCGGCTTCATTCTTTAACACTGAGTTTTCATCACCACACTGTTTTTGTGGAGTCCTTGCCTGGCAGGAGGGGGTATGAGCCACAAATTATGAGACTTCTTAATAATTAAGCTTCCAACATCTATGTTTGCCAAAGAAAACACTGACATATTACCTTGTTCAAATATTACTAATTAAGCATGACTAGCTCACTATTTCCAACAAATACTATAAGACCTATAGATTTCTTTCTTTCCTCCCTTCTTCCCTTCCTCTCCTCATCCCTTCTTCCCTTTTTTCCTTTCTCCTTTTCTCCTCCTCCTCCTCCTCTCTCTCTTCCTTCCTTTCTTCCTTCCTCCCTTTCATCCTTCCTTCCTTCTTTCACTTTTACATGTAGTACTGAATGCATATTCGCACACATTTGTTTTGTATGCATATAGGAGACGAGGACATTGAACATCTATTCATATGTTATCTTTCATTTAATTGAATACGGTTTTTTCTAGGTTATTCTATGCAACTTTCCTTCCCAAAGAGCACAGATACTCTAAGGGTGATCAATGAAAGTGTAATGAGGACGATCGACTATCTTGCTATTAAAAATAATATGAGTTTGTGTGGAAAGGAATTCTTTATGATGTCTCCTGCACAGTGAAAAAATGAAGACAACAAAAATACTATTAGGTCAAATCTGTTACCTCTTGCTAGTTGGCTTGGCAAATAACCTTACTAACCCTTAGTTTCTTTTTATCTTGAGGGAAATAATAGCAGTAGGTACTTCATGGTACTACTTGAGTCTTATGTAAGATAACTCTTGCATCCCACTCTGCTCCCATTTATCAGATGTTCATTTGTGTGCCTTAAGTCTCTGTGTTATTCTTATTACTTGGTTTTGGGTTCTCAATAAAGAAAAATACGTTTGTATTTTTGAGAACTTAGCCAACCAACTCAAGATATTCCTCTTGGCAAAATCAAGAGATAGTGTTTAGACTGTAGTCCTAGAGCAGAGAGAAATCAACCATATTGTGAAATCTATACCGTCTGAAGTGATGAACTAATGACTATAAATACAGATAAGTCTCAGGTAACCTGTGGCCTGTTATTTGAGTCTGAGCTGCTCTCAATTTGCTAACAGAAAAATCAGGCTGCGCTTCAATTATTGCAGAAATGCTTTACCCCCAAACTGTGACTTTAGCAGCTATTTCTAATTCTTCTCTTTCTTCTTCTTCTTCTCCTTCCCCTTCCCCTTCCCCTTCTGTCAGTACATTCCTTCTCCACGTGGAGTAAAAGAAGTCAACAGCTTTGGCTCTACTGAACATCCATACTCTCCTGAGATTGATGACCCTCAAATCATTGAACCTGGAAGTTCATCTGTTTATCGTCTAGGATAAGTTTTCCTACAGATGGTTAATTTCATTTCCCACATGCTGAATTTTTTTCTAGATTTTTGCTCAGAGGGTAATCTAAATTTCATGCTCAGGGAATGCCTTACTCTTACCCCATGAACATATGCTCCAATAGTGAATATTTTCTCTGCTCATTTTTAACTCATTAAAAATGCAGCAGGTTTGTGGGAAAGGATGAAAAAGAAGAGTACACAACTTACGTTGCCTGTTTGGCAACAACCATACCAACTCAACTCAGAGAAGCTGTCTCACTTATACGTACACTTAGAGGTAGGGTCAGTCTCTGTGCCATGATATTCCATTAACCAAGTCTCAGCCTACTGGACTGGGGATAGACAACTATCCAATTGATTGTTATTTCAAAACCTGAACAGAAACAGTGACTTACTGGCTCACAAAGACAAACTGAAATAATCAGATTACCTCTCTCTTAAACTTCCCTCTGGATTCTTAGGTTGACTCCTTCCAGGTACAGGGCTGGAAGAGAAAGTAAAATAGAAGGAAGTGTAGACAGGTAAACAGAGGAAATCAGAGAAAGAAAGATGACCACGTGGTTCCTGAGAAACATGGTAGAGTCTCACAAGAACTATAACTTTGGAAGTAAAAAGTCAGAAATCAAGGACAATGTCAAATCCAAATACAGTGTGTCAGTTTATCACAACAAAAGAGCCCTAATTAACACAAACATGGATTTTATCCAAGAGATGTTTCCATTTAATAAATACCTACTCTATGTCAGATGCATAGAGAATAAGGTTTTATATTTCCTGTCATCAAATAGTTCTCAGAATGCAAAAATCTCTGTGCTAAGTAAGGGTTTATCAAAAGAAGAAGGAAGAGAAGGGGAAGGGGAAGGGGAAGGGGAAGAAACCATGGAAAAATGACCTTAGAAAAATCTACAGGCCAATGGACTCCTAAAGACAAGATTGATTCAAAGTTCCTAACCAGGGATTAAAAGGATAGGCTTAGTCACTGACTCCCAAGGTTGACAAACTGTTGGTTCAAACCATATGGAGTCACCCATTTCTGCAGGGCCCTCAGAGCAATGATAACCCAGGACTAGAATTTATCCACAAGGGTAAATGCCAGCAGGAATGCTCCCTGCCTGCCCAAGAATTTCAAAGAACCTCCTTTTGCCCCTTGGAGTCAGGCTCTGTGTCCGTCATAATGCTGAGTTTCCAGACAGAAGGAGGATAGACTAATTGATTTCTCAAGTTCACCTTCAAATCCAGACTCTGATCCCCTGCTCTCAGCACAAGGGAACACACCCAACAAATTAAATTGAAGTAAAAAATAACCTTGGTCTGAAGTCTCCTAGTAACCCATTGGAACAGTGTACAATGCAAACTCAACAGATATTTTCTGCCAGCTCTTTTCAATTTTCTCTGCTATGTGCGATATTTTCCATGGATGAGACCAGAGATGTTTGGTTGTAAATGATTGTCAGATGTTTAAATAACTTTGTTGCTGAAACATGATAATTTCCAGAAGCCCCCTTTCTGCACACAGTATCTTTTATAAGACCCACCACAAAGAAAATGAATTGTACAAGAAGAATGGCAGAAGATCTGGAGATTAACCAGGAAACTGGACCATAATATGCCTCAAACAAAACAAAAAAATCATTAATAGGAAACAGACCAGTTTCTAAGGGTCATGGAAAGAATACACACTGGGTTCCCAGCAACTGGCTATGTTTCAAAGTCAGTAACCTTCAACTTGTCAGGGAGGGTTGTGGTTAATGCTGTGAAAGACATGTGCTGAAAGATTTCTAGTTGCCCTTGAATTCCTGAATTTCTAGTCAGGATATCGTACCACACATGTGCAAAACAGAAAAGTCTGGTAAATACTAAATGGGTCCTGCTCAAAGTATATAAAATCTTAACTTATGAAATCAATACACTAGGAGGGAGTCATTTATACCAAAAAAGAATTAACTCTAAAATATTTTAAGCAAAAATTTCCAGTTCATATATTAGGTTGAATCATATGATTTTTACTAATATTTGACTGTTTTAACCAAAAAACCCCCAAAATTCTGGCAATTCAATCTATAAATTTCACCAACAACATAAGCACTAGAAAAATGTAAAGAGAGCATTGGAATTCCCACAAATTTCAAGGTTGCAGAAATAAAGTTATAAAAAATATTTTTCAAATTACAATTCGAAGTCAACAGAAAAATTTTTTGTTCAATGCTGTTTTTTTTTTACATAAATTTTCAGAAACATACCTATAGCCTGTTTAATCTGAGCACAACAGGATATAATCAGTGATGACTAACAATTTTGGTAATAAGTTTGGCAATGCCTGAAATAATAGTAATATACTCTATGTTTATGTATTTTTATATTTCAACATAGTTTTAAATAAAAAGAATTTTTAAAGTCATGTCTTCAATTCATCTGTGAAAATGAGACAAAGATGAAAGAGAGGGGCTGAAAAAAAGTAAAGATGGACTCATTTTAATTATCAGAATGCACACTTCCAAATGAGGATTGCTTTTCAAAGAAATCCCCATGGGAGTTACGCATCTAATTCCAGGTGATGCTACCACATTGATCAGAGGGTTTATGGAATTCCTCCTTTGAAACCACCTTCCAAGCTACATTCCTTAATGTTCCTCCCCTCCTTTTTAAATTCCAAAATGACATTATTCAACTTGCTGATTTACTTATTTCTCAAACTTAATTCCAAATGCTTTTTTATTATTTGCTATAAATACATACATAAAATACAAACACACATAAAAATAAAATAAAAACTACTCTTGGGAAAGGGAAATATTTTATACAGGAAATTCAAGAATGTGTGGTACATTCTTCCACGTCCCTTCTTGTCTGCTCATCTCCTCCATCAGTGTCCTTCACCTTCTGGAAGAAATCCCCGATCTGTTTGGTACCTTTCAATCATTGAAGGATTCCCTCCAATTAGATGGAGGGAACATCTCTCTAGTGGCCAGCACCAATCCCACTTTGAAAGAGATTTTAGCATATCAGTATATTCCTTTACTCTTTCTGCACCTTTTAATGATCTGAAAATAGAAAGTGGGTAAACTGCACTTACGTTTCAGAATGTGGCAGGGATTTGTGATGTAATTTCTCTACGTGGGAGGAAACACACGGGAGCACCCAAATAGCAAAATGCAAAGGTCTAGCAAGTATATGAAAAGCAAATGTGGAAGGTGTTTTACACACATTAAAGGCCAAGAGTAGGGAAGTGAGAGGAAGGTGACTGTCGACGTTTTCAGAGTTTACTTATTTTAAACAATTACACAGACCCATAAAAGTATTTCTCATGCCCATGTCAAAGACAAGTGGGTTTTTACTTTAAGGATGAAAAATGAGGGTGAATACCTTGGGGATAAAGAATAAAAGCTAGGATTCCCCCTCGCCGACAGAGACGAAGCAGTTGGGGCTACCCCATCCCTATCAGTTTGGAAAGTCTTCCTGGGTGACATGGGGCTGTGTGTCCCTTGCACGCCAGGATCCGCGCAGGGCGTGGCGTGCTGCTTACCAGTGGACCAGGCCGGGAGCGTCCGTGGCTGCTAGGCAACGGGCCCGAGTGAGCCCCTGCCACTTCCCCGTACCTCCAGCCCGCGCGCACAGCTCGGCGGAAGCGCGGAGCTCCGCCCTCTCAACGCGCTCCCCCAGGCTCACCAATCAAACGTCGCCACACGAGCCCGACACTGAGTGGTCGGATTCCCAGCGAAGGCGGGGTCGTGGAACTGAAATGGGAAGGCTGTTCTTCCTTCGCTTGTGGAATGGGTGTTAGTGACTAATGCCCGATGCTACAGTTAGGCAAGGAGCCGGGCTTTTAAGTTAAGGGTTCTGGGGCGGAGAGGGTGGTCTCAGAGGCCCCGGAGGTGAGTCTGCTGGAATGTGGGAAGGGTCTGGCGCAGGTTGCTGAATCAACAACTCCAGGCTTTGCTCCTGAAATCAAAATACAAAACAACCCAATAACGATAATAATATGGCTCCTAGGAGGGGACAGTTGCAGCAGGTCATATGGAAGTCGTTGTGTAGGCTCAGGGAAGATTTGAGCTTGCTGGTGAAGTAAGGTTCTGGGTGGAAGAATAAAATGCTTATAGGAAGGAGAATACCATAAGTTAAAATAATAATGATAATAATAATAATGTCAGGCACAGTGTCTCATGCCTGTAATCCCAGCTCTTTGGGAGACTGAAGTGAGAGGATTGCTTGAGCCCATTGGTTCGAGACCAGCCTGGGCAACTTGGCGAGACCTCATCTCTACAATAGTGCTAGGATTATAAGGCATGATTTTTTTTTAGAGAGACAGGGTCTTGCTATATTGCTCAGGCTGGTCGGAGCCACCACATCTGGCCAATAATGACTTTTAAAGTTCTACGTGCGTGACAATCTGTGTACTTTTTTCAAATCATTGTTTTAGCCTACCCCCATCCCTTCTCTTCTGAGAATGCCTGGCTGAATCTCTTCTGTTCTCACCATGGCTTTGCCTCCATTCTGCTGAAGTCGCTTCCCAGCACTCACATCATCAGACTGTTTTTTACTTCATTTCCAAACTTGTTTCTGATAACCGCAAAGGGTGCTATCATTCTGGGCTCCCTATATAGAGAGTTGCTTCTTCAGAAACATTACTAATAAAAGGAAAGGTCTTCCTTTTCCATCATGGAGATAGACTGATACTGCTGACCTTGTACTGTGATGGTCTTCTGGGCTCTGTCTTATAAGACCAGTTTTACTATAATTAATTTTCCCTTCCTTGAGCAGCTCTGCCCAGTCAGTCCTCCGCTGGTCCCTCAGGAGTTTCTCTTGTTTCCTTATGGAATCTTAGCTGGAATCTATCTTCCTTAGGTGTTTAGCATCTTGTTCTCCACAGAGCTCTGACATGGTGCCACCTAGAGGAGGGTTCCGGAAGCAGCAGCCCGGCTCTCTGCAATTTTCTCACAACTCAGAGGCACTTGTTTAGCGTCTCCTGTTTCCTTACTTCTCCTTTCTTCTCTTTATATAGCAGATGCACCTCACTGATGTTTCAAGTCACTCCATCTGCTTGTAGTTAGCTGAATTATATTGCAGGTTTTCAGGCCATTTAAGGGGACAAGCAAGATTGTTCATGTCTAGACCTCAGATCCTAGTGGCCTTAAGAGCTCGACATCACTACCCACAACATGGGTGGGTTGGTGTATGTTGTATGTTAGATGGACCTGTATCCATCTAAATGGCTGTCTACACACCAAGCCAATGGGAGGAGAGAATCAGTTAGGAATCACCTTCCTTTAATTCCTCTCTTCCAACATTTTCTTTTAATGCCACAATATTCTAGACATTCTCATTCATTCCTGATTCAATACAGTTGGAGTGTTTGGGAAAGAAAGCAAAGATGAGTGGAGAAGGCTGACGTGAAAGCCTTTTCTCAAAAGCTCCTGATCAGGAGAAATGACACTGTAGGGTCATTGAAATGCTAGAAATAATAGAATCCACAGAGGAAAGACCAGAATTCACAAGCAGATCTGAGCCAGGTGTTCTAAATAGAACATGAGTACAAGGAAGACAGAATACTGTAGTTGTTTCTGGCACAAATTCCTGGGTTCAAATTTCAGCAGCTACAGCCAGGCACAGTGGCTTACGCCTATAGTCCCAGCACTTTGGGAGGCCAAGGTAAGAGGATTGCCTGAGCCTATGGGTTTGAGACCAGCCTGGGCAAACTTGGTGAGACCTCATCTCTATAATAAATCAAAAAAGTAGTCAGGCATGGTGATGTGTGCCTGTAGTTCCAGCTACTTGGAAGGCTGAGGCAGAAGGATAACCTCAGCCCAGCAGGTCGAGGCTGCAGTAGCCATGAGCATTCCACTGTACTCCAGCCTGAGTGACAGAGACTCCAACTCAAAAAAAAAAAAAAAATTTCAGCAACTGCAGTTACTATCTGGATGACCTTGGAAAAGTTACTCAACCTCAGTTTTCTTGTCTGTAAAAAGGGGATAATAATGGTACCAACTTCACAGGGTTGTTGTGAGTATTAAATGGGTTGGTAAAATAAAGTGCCTAGAATAGGACTTTGCATTTGAAAATGCTAAATAGAGGACTTCTGGCAAGGTGGCAACAGGACAGTTTGGACTGTAAGAGTCTCCGCAAAAGCCAGTGTCCATAAAGACTCTCTGCATGAGTAGGCATGTGCTGGTGGGTGAGTAAAAGTCCGTCTGAGGGGAGACTCAGGTTCATGTACCCAGGGCTGTCCTCTGGAGGTGACTGCAACCCACCACCACCCTGAGATTGGAGCCGCTGGTGCATGGGATCATCTGCCGTTCTGGGGACTCTCTTGAGAAGAGCCTGCCTAATACAGCTGATTCTCATCACCTGGCTCCTGACCCACCTGTGACAGCAAAGTGGCTGGAGCCCCGATCTGATCTGTGGAGAAAGAAGATTGGGGAGAGCTGGAGAGGAGCCCCACCCTGGATGAGGAAACACCAACTGCAGCCATTTTCTCTGTCCTGGGACCAGGCAGAGACAGACCTGCATTGCCCAGCCCAGCTCAACCCAGCCTCCAACTTGGGACCTAAGGTAATCTCATCAAACTCGGAGAGACTGAAGCCCCTCCCCAATGCCAGATCAGACACAGACACATCAGAGCTGAGTGGGAGACTTGACAGGCAGCAAACCAGGGAGCAAACCTATACCCCCACCGCATGGACAGATTGTAAGGCAGCGGGGAGTGGGTTCCAGGGGGCCCACACACCTGTCAGTGGATCCTGCGATCTGCAGATAGATTCTGAATCACAGCTCCTCCCTCAATTAAATCTCAAAAGTTTGCAAAAAGTACAGCCTCCTACCACAGTCCAGTTTCAGCCAAAGGATCCACAGAAGAAAGAATTGGAGATTGAGCAAACAGAAGTAAGCCACCCCCCAATCCCTGAGCAACAGAATTAAAGAAGAGGAATTAAAAAAAAGAAGGGAGGAAAATCTACACAAATGAAGAAAAACCAAAAGAAGAATATGGGTCTCACACAGACCCCTGGGAGATCAGACACTGAGAATACAGACTTAAGAACACAAACAATGAAGAGCCCCCAGAATGACTGGTCTCAAACCACAAACCCAGATATCAAGACATTAATAGAGAGAAAAAAAGAATCTAGGAGAGACAAGAAGAAAGAATGATGGAGTTGATAACTGAGATAACAGCAATAAAGAATACAGTGAATGAAATAAATAACAAACTGATAAGCATGGAAAGCAGAATTAGCCAAGCAGAAGAAAGACTCTCAGAGTTTGAGGACCAAAATATGGAACTAACCCAAAC
>CAUYQG010231470.1:0-11666 GCA_963574415.1 Tarsius wallacei | reverse complement strand
TGCCCAGCTGATTTTTTGATTTATTGTAGAGATGAGGTCTCGCCTGCCCAGGCGGGTCTCGAACCCGCGGGCTCAGGCAATCCACTCACCTCAGCCTCCCAAAGGCGCGGGATTACAGGCTGAGCCACCGAGCCCGGCTACCTACCCACATTTTATGACCTCGAGTAGGTGCTCAACAAACACTATGAAGGACTTTTGTCTATTTTCTCTTTAGTGGAAAAATTCAATAAACTTTATAGTACTTCCACTTAGTTAAGCATTAATTATTAAATATTTAAAGTGTACACTGATATATATCAAATTATATGTTATAGAAATATGAAGTATGTGCAGATGAAGAGTAAAGAGCCAATGAGGGACAGAATGTGGCAGATGTAGGTGGCCAGTTATACACAGGTTGTGCAGGTAGGACCAGAGGAGTCTTTGTGCAGGACAGAGAGGATGTGGCCTGGATTTGACTCCAGTCAGAGATGTTGGTGTCTTCTTGCTCTACCCAGGAAGGGATGCAGGACCTCAAGTTTAAAGTTTCCTTTTATTTTTTAGCTAAATCTAACACACAGTGCGTTCTTCAATGTGCAATAAATTCCACTCTCATATGCCATTGAGGAAACCTGTGGAGGCCCCTGTAAGCAAAACAGTGCAGTGATTATAAAGCAGGACTGTTAAATGATGTGTTCTCTGCACACGTTGTTGGTCACAGAGCTGCCAGCAAATCCTCTTAGGGCAATAGCACTGAAGGAGACAGTTCTGCCTCCTCAAAGCAGTGAACACTCAGAGCAGAGTGTGTGCACTTCAAATGCATCCTGGGGAGGCCTGGGTCCTCTGTGTTTTTTCTCGGTTCTGAAGCAGATGGAAGTCAGGGGGAGAATAAAACCAGAGACACAGGCCTGGGCTGAGCCTGAAAGAGAAAATCTGTCAGAGCCACTGTTTCACTCCCTCTTGACATGTGCAGAGCCCTCTAGAGAACTCAAAGGATGAAACAAGGTGATTCAAAGAGAGACAGAAATAGTAAATACAACCAGGAAGCCTGCTTTCTCTGCAACCACTGTCAGTTGGCCTCACTCGGGTGGATATGATATTTTTACAGCCCATACTCGATAGGTCCCAAACTGAATTCTGTTTTCTCTAAAGAGATCCTGTTCCCATTAGGCACCCAGTCTTAAGAAACAGAATCCCCTGAGACATTCTAAGGTTGTCACACTCTCTTCCCCTTCCCAGGTAAGTAGGCAATCAGTCCTAAGGAAAGAACATTAATTTTAGTCACTCTGTAGCTAAATGGCTAAGATAGCCACTGAAGCTCTCTGACCACCAGTTTGTATATCTGTAAAGCGTACATAATAGAGACAGAACTAAGGTAGTGGCTGTGGAAATAAAGAGAAGAGTAACCATCTGAAAGAATTTAAACTAAACTCGGTGACAATAAATTAGATGGAGGTGGGAGGCTATTGAGTGAGAAGGAGAAACTATCACTGAATCCAGGTAATGAGTGAAGAGAAAAGACAAATTCACCTTTTCCTACTTGAGTTGAATAAGCCTTGAAAGGAGGGACCCAATAGGAAATCTGGTACCTTGATCAAGATTTCAGAAATGTTATAGATTTTAGAGACAACAGCATATGCTAACTGACAGCAAAAAAAGGGGGCGGGAGAGAGAGAGAGAGAGAGAGAGAGAGAGAGAATCATCCATGGATGATGAGTGTGCTAGGGAGAATTTACCTTCTAACTCCACAGTTTACTTGATTGTCTTCCATACCCAATGTCCTGAAGGTTGGGAATGATTTATTTAGAACTCACTATAGCTCACACGAAAATGTTTGCAATAATCTGTTGAGTTCATTCACTCATTTACTCTACAAAATATTTATCCCGTGTCTATGCTGTGCTATACCTTGATCCTGACTTTGGAATGTAACTGTGAAACTACATTTCAGAGGTAGAATAAACCAATTTATGAGTGAATGCTGAATGAATGAAACTCTGCATGGAGTTTTGGATTGTATTAATTAAATATAAGAATTGCACTTTAGCAGAACTGCCCCACGCTGCTGTGGAAATCACTGAAAAAAGCTGCTGACCAGTAACTAAATGTTAATGTTTCCCTTGAAAGTAACAATGTCATAGTTTAAGACTAAATTCCAGGTCACATCTGCAGCAGAGTTGAAAAAGTGAACAAGTTCATGAACTGCATTTGGATGTATTCTCATACAGCTACATCTGGACATTCCTACTGAAGTCTGTGATGATTATGAAGGCTCTCCAAAGGAAAACACAACCTGTGTCTAGCCTTTGTTTTCTCGTTTCTCTCTCTGCAAAACATTTCAATCTTTGCTTTATTGTTTTCTTTCATAATCTCCTTATTTTCAACCCCTCAGCTCAGTTTGCAGATGTGGTTGAAATCTTCTCTGTCTTGGACTGTCATTTGATAGACTGTGACAGCCAAGGACGCCAGCTAGGCATTTTCAAGGGTGCTTGGTTGATGGGGGTTGACACTAGTTTTAGGCAAAAATAGGACAGAGCTAGTACTGGACAATGAACATCATTGATGTGACCACATGAGCAAGTAGCAAACCAGTTGGATCTGGAAGGCCTAAGGAGCTTGGTATAAGCAGGTAGGTCAGATATCCTTGTCAAGGCCTAGTGCTCCTGGGGGAGGCTTAGCACTCTGATGAAAATTATTCCATTGCCTCCTCTACCTTCATTTTTTGTGCTGGTATCTTGGTTCTGCTAGCTTGGCTCCCTTTTTTCAAATGTGTCCCTGACCCAAAAGACCTTCTGCCCAGATTTGTGGGCCATTTGTTGTCTTTGGAATAGGTCTGTCTTCCTTGGAGGGCTTGAGGTCAGCTTTTCTGGGTTGGTCTCCATTAGGAAGATGCTCATCCAATTATCCACACTCCCAGAATACCGGGATTCTGGAAGTGGAGCCTCAGCTTGTGCCCCCTTGGGAATTTCAAACTTGACACCTGAGGAAAGGTTCCCAACTTGCTTCACCTCCCTTAAGCTTCCTTTCACACATATGTGTCCATATAGTTATCATTCAGTCTCTTTCTCAACTCATCTTGAGCACATTGTTATCATCTGGTAGCAGTCCTTGGGAGAATGCAATCACTAACAAGATCTTCATTCTAAATAGCACTTCTGAGCTGTGTGTGTCTTTGTGAATGTGTGCAGCTCCTGTTCTTATTCTAACTATCCAAACATTCTAAGTATGTTTTCTAGAATTAATGTTTGAATAGTAATAAAAATTATTTTATGTAATGCTGATTATTTTACTCTTTTAACACAATTTTTATTTTATATCTGCTCCATCTTCTTTGAGAGCTAGTTGTTTTAATTGATTCAGTTCTTATTGTGATAGAAAGGGAATCACTAAGGACCACAGCACAGAGATTCAGTCCAGTCTTTGGACTCTGTGATCTTGGGCAAGTCACAAAATTGCTGAGTCTTAAAAAAATTCTTACTTGGAAAAATGGCATGATCCCTGCCCAACTGGCATGAAAGTTTAAAAAGATAAATTAGATCAAAATTATGAAATCATTAATTTTATTAGACTATGTAAATGTAAGGAAGTTACGGTGTAATTACCATCCTCTTTACAGTTGCCTTTAGTATTCTTGACCACTTAATTGCCTTTCTATAAATCTTCATGAGAATAGAAATTATATTTGAGTATGCTCAGCGTTTGAGCCATTGAAGACACAATAAATATAAGATACAAAATAAATACATCTTCCAGATGAGAGTTTTTGAAAGAGAAAGAAGTAAGCCACTAGTGGATCATAAACTCAGCTTAATGAGCCATTGCATGCATTAAAATATAAGTATAACAGAATGAAAAAACAATATTTGTGCAATACCACTAAACTTGAGAATTATTTGGTGGTTGTTATTTGTTATAGATGTGTATGTGTATTTGCATATATATGAATCCAAGCATAACACGCTTATACTGCTTATCTGAAGGTATAGTCAAAATGTTTAAAACTATTTCTCTAGATAAGAGGAATTTAAAATTTTAAATCTCTGAAGCATTACACGATAGACAGTATAAGTGAAGAAAATTCTGTCAAAGGTATTTAAGAAACTTCCTGGATGAACACAAGCAAGTCAGCCTTTTCCCTTTCTCCTCTTGGAAACTATGCAGGAGCAGCAGAGAGAATGCAAAAAAAAAAAGTGTACAATTGTCATTTTCAGTGAAACTTGACAATACGTATAAAAAGAAAAGAGTAGAAGCTCAGAGGTAGTGAGAGACCCAGCAGGTAACCTTAGAAAAGGTCAGAAAAACAAAAAAACCAAACAAAAGCAAAAATGCTTCCTGAAGGCAAAGGGTTACATTGTGCTGCCTGTGTGGCAACAGTGGACTGGAAAACTGAGAAGAACAAGGATGGTGGTAGAGTTGTTTCTAGACCTACTTTGAATCAGAGAGAAGTTAAGGCGGAGTAGAGATAGATACACATACTATTAGAGAAATATAGTTTCTGTGGCTGCAGAAAGCTATTGAGACTTTCAGCTTTGAACCTTATATTGTTAGCTTGCAGTTCTAGTTTCTTCCCTGACAGTCACTGCTCTCAGAAATTCCTATAAATAGAATCTAAGAAAATCCAAGCCATTGACTGCTAGGTATTTTAAAAAGAGACATGACACTGATACAACAATAATTAATAAATGTAAAAAACTTGACACATGACCACTTACCAGAAAAAGCATTGCCATAGTGAATGGAGATTGTTCCCAATTGTTTCCCAATGAACACAAGACTTTGAAAGAGTTAACACTGAGAGAAGACCATAGCTCAGAAGTGCAAGACTTGGGGGAGAACTGAAAGCTGATAAAATAAGATGAAATGAGTGCTGGTATAACTCAAGAACAGAACAAAAATAGAAGAAAAGAAATAAAATCACCATAAAAATGAAGTGTGGGGAAATAGACACAAAGTCTAGCAAGAGACAGGGCTAGACATGAGAAGCGTGTAAAACATATGAAAACATATAAGACATGAAAAACACAGAAATTAAAACAACGGATTTAAAGCATAAGGAAAAAAATAGCCATAAAAGTCTAGAAAAGTAGAGTTAACATACACATAATTGAATTCTCCAAAGAAGCAATAGAACACACTAGTGCACAACAAATACTTAATGATATTTTAAAAACTACCATAAAAAAAATTTTGAATTGTATATTAAAAATCTTCACATGTGCTAAGGGAAATTGATGTTAAATGGCCAATTTTGAGACATACACTAATGAAATTAACTGTTTTAAAGTTAAAGAATTTTTAGGGCAGTCAGGCAAAACATTACAATAAGGGCGCTCAAATTTCCCTCTAAAACCTCTCAATAACAGAGTAAAGTGAAGTCATATCTATGTGATTCCTAGGGGAAATATGATGACCAATGACTTTTTTGTTTTTTATCTTTGTTTTATTGTAGAGATACAGGGTACAAGTCAGGATTAGGTACATAAGTGTCCCACGTTCGGTTGAAGTTTGGGCCTCCAACCGGTTCTCACTTCCCCTGGTTTAGGACCAAGTATGCTTAGTGTTGTCACATATCACCTCCCTCCCCTGTCAGTGTTCCACAACTGCCAATCCCTCCCTTGTGCTATTGTGATTAATGTTCAGGTACCACCTACGAGTGAGAACATGTGGTATTCAGTTCTTTGTTTCTGCGAGAGATCACTAAAAATGATGATCTCCAACTCCATCCAGTTTGCTGAGAAGTTCATGATTTTTATCCTTCTTTATGGCTGTGTAATACTCCATCATATATATGTACCACATTTTCCTTATCCAATCCACTTTTGATGAGAAGTAGGTTTGGTTCCGTATTTTTGATATTGTACGTAGTGCAGCAATAAACATGCATGTGCAGGTGTCTTTTTTGTAGAGCAATGTATGTTCCTCTAGGTATATTCCTAGAAGGGGGATTGCTGGATTGTATGGAAGGTCAGTTTCTAGTTCTTTTAGAAATTACCATACTATTTACCATAGAAGTTGGACTAGTTTGCACTTCCCATCAACAGTGTAGACGTGTTCTTTTTTCTCTGCACCCACGCCAGCATCTGTTGTTTTTTTATTTATTATTGACAGCTATCCTTACTGGAGTTAGGTAATAACTCAACGTGGTTTTGATTTGCATTCATCTGATGATGAGTAAGGCTGAGTATTTTTTCATTAATCTGTTGTCTTCTTTTGAAAAGTATCTATTCATGTTCTTTGCCCTCTTTTTAACGGGGCAGCTTGTTTTTTTCCCTTTCGGCTCCTTTGAGTTCCTTGTAGATCCTGGATGTTAGGCCCTTGTCAGATACATAATTAGTAAATATATTTTTCCCATTCAGTGGGCTGCTTCCCCGCTCTCTTGATGGTTTCTTTTTCTGTGCAAACGCTTTTCAGTTTGATAAGGTCCTACTTGTTGATGATAGGTTTTATGGCATTTGCTTTTGGGGATTTGAAAAAAAAAAATTGGTTGCCTACTCCAACGTGTATTAGTGTGTTTCTTACATTTTCTTCTGGTTTGAAGATTTATACTTTCTTCTAATTCTTATAGTTTGAGTTTTTATGTATAGGTCTTTGGTCCATTTAGAGTTGATTTTTGTATATGGTGGTAGGTAGGGGTGCAGTTTTATTCTTCCGCATGTGGTCAGTCAGTTTTCCCAGCACCACTGGTAAATAGGGTCTCCTCTCCCCAGTTGTTGTTATTGATGGCTTTGTGAAAGATAAATTGGTTGAGAGATCGAGTTTTTGCTTCTGGAATCTCTGTCCTGTTTCATTGGTCTATATGCCTGTTCTTGTACCAGTACCAGGCTGTTTTAATTATTGTAGCCTTATAGTAAAGTTTAAAGTCTGAAAGATACCTTCTACTTTTTTTTTTTTTTTTTTTACTGAGAATTGTTTTGGCTATTTGTGCTTTTTTGTTTCCATACAAATTTCTGTATTGTCATTTCCAGGTCTGAGAAGAATGATATTGGTAATTTGATGGGTATTACATTGAATCTGTAGATTACCTTGGGTAGGATGAAAATCTTGACAATATTGATTCTTCCAATCCATGAGCAAGGGATGTTTTTCCATTTGTTCATGTCATCTTTGATTTCTTTGAGTAGCGTTTTGTAGTTTTCGTTGTAAAGGTCTTTCACTTCTCTGGTTAGGTAGATTCCAAGGAAAATGTATGGCACTGCACACACATGAAGAATACAGAAAGATTATATGTAAACAGACTAATGTCACACCTAAGGAAACAAGAGAGGCAAGACCACCAGAACCTAACTTCAACAGAAGAATCTAGATCACCAAAATAAAGTCGCAACTGCAGGGCATAGAAGATAAAAATATCATAGAAAAAAATCAACAAGACAAAAATCTGGTTCTTTGAAAGTGTAAATAAGATTGACAGACCCCCTAGTCTGACCGACTAAGAAAAAGAAAGAGAAAGCCCAAAGAAACACAATTAGAAATGCAAAAGATAAGGTCACAACTGACCCACAAAGAAATTCAAAAGATTATCAGAGATTACTATGCACATTTGTATAGAAATAAACTCAAAAACCTAAAGGAAATGGAGAGTTTTCTGACATTACAACTTCCAAAGTTGAAACAAGAAGAAATTGAAACCATTAACAGTCCAGGAAATCAACTCTGTCATAAGAAATCTACCTATAAATAAAAGACTTGAACCAAATTGCTTTCCAGGTGAATTCTACAAACCATACAAGGATGAGCTGATACCAACCTTATCAAAAGTATTCTGGACAAACAAGGAAGATGGAACTCTCCCTAATCATTTTATGAAGCTAACGTCACACTGATAGCTAAACCTGGCAAAGACTCAACCAAGAAAGAGAATTACAGGTCAATCTTCTTGATGAACATAAATGCAAACATTCTCAATAAGATTCTAGCAAAACAGATACAGCAACACATCTCAAGAATCATCCACCATGACCAAGAAGGCTTCATTCCCAGGATGCAGGGCTGGTTCAACATT
This sequence comes from Tarsius wallacei, assembly GCA_963574415.1. Lineage (NCBI taxonomy): Eukaryota > Metazoa > Chordata > Mammalia > Primates > Tarsiidae > Tarsius > Tarsius wallacei. The sequence continues at coordinate 3,685 of CAUYQG010231470.1, read as the reverse complement.
TGCAAGACCATAAACAATTCAGTAGATTAACATAGGTAAAAATAAGAACCACATGATTATATCATTAGACACAGAAAAAGCTTTTGACAAAATTTAGCATCACTTCTTGATGAAAGCTCTTGAACACCTAGGCATAGAAGGAAAATTCCTCAAAGCAATAAGAGTCATCTGTGATAAACCCACAGCCAACTGATTGTTCAATGGACAGAAATAGGATTAATGACTTTATATTAATCTGTCTTTCCAATATTATAGACAAACTTTGTTACAATATTGGCAAGGACGCTCACAATAAAATTATTAGAGGGCAAACTTCAACCCAGAGGTGACTAGAAAACTGTTGCACTGGTAGTGAACATTGAATATAATTAAATGTAGATATAAAACAAAACTCCTGTGAGTATTAATAGGATAGTCAAAAAATACAAAGTTCACATGCCCCAGCAATTAAGAAATGACAAAATTGAAAGAAAAAAGGAAAAGAACATTGGGGTAAGCTACATTATTTGATTATCTGAGCTGTAATAGCTGATTCTGAAAGTGTGTCATTTAAAAATAGAAAATCAAATAGCAGAAGTATAAGCATATTTAACAAGATAAAAATCAATATTAACAAAGACTTTATGGACTAAAATTAGGGGACTGAGTAGAAGAAGATGATTGGAAGGACAATGCACACATTATTTCCAACATTATTTAAAATAGGGAACTAGTAGATATTGTCTAAATAAATAAGATAGGGAGAATTATATTAAAGTTTAACTTTGAAGGTAAACATTAGGAGAAAAATGCAAATTTCTATAATTATTAGAAAACCCACAAAATTTAAAAATCACCATAATATTAAATAGCCATGATAATAAATAAAAATAGCCACACAGACATTTTATACAGCAAGTTAGAAAAGGTAACACAAACTGTGAGGGGCAGTTTTATGCATCAAATTGTCTAAGCTATAGACTCTCATTATTCAATCACATCCATTTAGATGTTGTTATGAAGGTATTTTGTAGATGTGATTGAAGTCTGTAATCAGTTGACATTGATTAGGGAGATTGCTCTGATCTGATATGGGTGAATCTGGCTCAATCAATGGAAAGGTCTAAAGACCAGAAGCTTCCTGGAAGAAGAGATTCTACCTGTGGACAGCAGCTTCAGCTCCTGCCTGTGTTACAGCCTGCTTTTCTGATAGCCTGCCCTACAGATTTTGAAGTTCCCTAGCAAGTCCCCATAATTGTATAAGTCATTTCCTTGAATTAAATATTTTAATATATATCAAAGTTACTTTTGTTGTTGCTGTTGTTGTTTTCTGGTTGAGCGCTTACTGACACAAAAGCCAAGTTCAAACATATTAGTCTAATTAATAAATGTAAATAGCTTATCTCACCTATTATAAGAAAATATTTTTAGAAAGGACCACAAAACAAAATGACAAATTAAAACTGTGTACTGTATAAAATAATGCGCCTAAGCAAAGTGTCTGAGGAAACTTGAAATCAAACAAATAGGCATATCATAATGGCAAATGCAAGAATTATGTAACCAGTGGTAACGATCTCACTGTTTGACTAGAAGATACTCAATTCATAAAACACAAACCAAAGAAGACAATTTTTAATTGCTAAAGAATACACTCCACAATGAAGAACTCCTAGAATCTAAATATTTGAGGTCAGGGATTTGAGTCACTTTTGTTTACTGCTGTATCCTAAGACCTAGATCAATTACTGACATATTGAAATTGCTCAATCAATGCTTGCTGAATGAATATATGAAGAGTTTTGAAAATCTATACATAAAATATACAAGCAACATTTACAAAGTAGAAATTACAACAGATACAGATGAAAGAGGGACATACTAGGATTAAGTGATATTAATTCCTCCCTCTTTTATCTCACTCTAGCCATGATATGCCAAGTGGATAAAAAATAAGACGGTTTCCTGTGCCTGAGTCTTCTTGAAAGATGAACCTGAAGCAAGGATGAAGATGATGACATTGTTTCAAGCCTGAGGCTGTGAAAATGAGAAAAAAAAGGAGTGGGGCAAAAGGAGGCTTTGAGCACTGCAGGAAGTTGAGAGGCGATGGCCTCTCAGGTGTTGACAGTTGTGTTCACTCAGCGTGTGATATTCCTCAAGGAGATTTACAAGGAGAAATTATACCTCAGAACATGCTGAGAGGAGAAAAAAGCAGAATTTATCTGCACGACTTTAAGTGCTCAAAGTTCAGCCATAGGAGCTCAGCCTCCTCACACTTTCAGGTTTCATCATCCACCCTGTCGAAAGCCACCCAGGAAGCGGGACCCCATATGCACTGCCTTTCATCCTGTGCACTGAATGTCATCCTTTACACTACCTTAGATCCTGTGCAGTGCCTCTCATCTTGTGCAGTGCCTCTCATCCTGTGCATTGCCTTTCCTCCTGCACACTGCCTTTCATTCTGTGCAGTGCCTTTTATCCTGCACACTGCATGTCATCTTGTGCACTGTCTTTTATCCATTGCACTGTCTTTCATCCTGTGTACTGCCTTTTATCCTGTGCAATGCCTTTAAACCTCTATATGCCTTTCATCATATGCACTGCAATTCATCTTGTTTGCTGCCTTTCATCCTGTGCATTGCCTTCCATCATGCACTCTACCTTTCATCATGCACACTGCTTTTCATCCTGTGCACCATATTTCACTCTATATGTCACATTTCATGATGCATACTGACTTTCATCATGTACATTGCATTTCATCATGTGTACTGTCTTTCGTCAAACTCACTGCATTTCATTATGCACACTGCCTTTCATCATGTACACTGACTTTCATCCTGTGCACTATATTTCACTATATACACACATTTCAGGGTGCACGCACACTTTCATCATACTCAGGGCATTTCATTATCATATGCACTGCCTTTTGTCATGAATACTGCATTTCATTATTTGCACTGCATTTCATCATGCACGTTGCCTTTCAGATTGAGCACTGTATGTCATCCTGTGCATTGCATTTCAGTGTGCATCCTGCAATTTATTGTTTCTGCATTTCATCATGTTACTGCATTTCATCAGGCATAAAGTATTTTACCATGTGCACTTCACTTTATCCTTCTCTGAATGTGATGGAGAGAATCGATCTAATTGCAGCAGTAATAAGGAGAAAAATTAATGGTATTGAAGAGACCCAAACAGTTTGTGATCAATACAAATAGAGAAGGCTTAATCAGTAAAGTCAATCTGATTTCTATAGACCACACTCTGCTCCCAGATACTGAGGTTTTTCAATATTCCTGACAAGTAGTCATATATTAGGCCACAAATAACACCCAATACTTTTCAAAGTGAATACTAGTACACATGATATTTTCTAATCAAAATGCAATGAAGATGAAAGTTATTTAAGCCGGGCTCAGTGGCTCAGCCTGTAATCCCGCGCCTTTGGGAGGCTGAGGTGAGTGGATTGCCTGAGCCCGCGGGTTCGAGATCCGCCTGGGCAACTTGGCGAGACCTTATCTCTACAATAAATCAAAAATTAGCCGGGCTTGGTGGCTCAGCCTGTAATCCCGCGCCTTTGGGAGGCTGAGGTGAGTGGATTGCCTGAGCCCGTGGGTTCGAGACCCGCCTGGGCAACTTGGCGAGACCTCATCTCTACAATAAATCAAAAAATCAGCTGGGCGTGGTAGCGCGCTCT
>CAUYQG010231467.1:0-14192 GCA_963574415.1 Tarsius wallacei | reverse complement strand
ACTTTCATGGCATCCCAGAGATTTTGGTAAGATGTTTCTTTGTTTTCATTTGTTTCTAGAAATATTTTTACCTCTGTTTTGTTTTCTGTGTTGACCCAGGAGTTGTTCAGTATCAGGCTGTCTAGTGTCTATGTCTTTGTGCGTTTGGGGGAACTTTGTTGGTGTTGATATTTATTTTTATTTCACTGTGGTCTGAAAAGGTGCCTGGCAGTATTTCAATCTTATGACATTTGTTTATGCTTGATTTATATCCAAGGATGTGGTCAATCTTAGAGTACATTCAATGTGGTGATGAGTATAATGTATATTCCATGGCTGCTGAGTGGAGTGTTCGGTAGGTATCAATTAAGTTCATTTGGTCAAGCATTGTGCTAAGGTTCTGGATCTCCTTGTTGATTTTTTTTTGTCCTGAGGATCTGTCTAGAGTTGTTAGTTGGGTAGCTGCTTTATAAAAGTTTGTGCTTCTATGTTGGTTGCATATATGTTTAGGGTGGATATTTCTTGTTGATGGATTGAACCATTTATCATTATGTAGTGACCTTCCATATCTTTTAAAACATGTTAAGAGATATTATCTGTGTATTACTTTATGAAGTTGAATTAAATTATGCAGCAATGTGTAGTATGATGTTTGTTCAACTGTGTTTTCACCATTTTCTTTGTCCTATCTATTGCATGGTGACACTAGCATTCATTTGATTAATGCCCTCATACGTCATATTTAAAATGAGCATTCATGTTTTTAGCACCCCTTGTATAAAGAGTGAGTTAATTTCGTTTGTTTGGGGTGATTATTTCTATTGGGAGGGCATGAAAAATAACTGTTTTTATCTTTTCCTGAGTAGGTTGTATTGCTGTGAGTGACTCTTCATTTGAATCAATTATTTATGGAATGATGTAGAAAGGATAAGGTCTAAGTTGTGAAAAATTAGAATTAGCTGGACATTGAAAGTGTTATGATGTTATTTGCAAAGCATAAGACTTTTTTAACATCAGAAAACATATTATTTTATACATATTTGAAAACAGTCACTCCTTGTCTAGTCTAATGTTCTATGCTCATCCTAGTCAGAGTTATTTTTCCCCCAGTGGCATATTAAATAGTTTATAAATATTAAAATCTGAAATATTATTGTGTTGTATAATGTTACTGATTTTATTTTGATGATTTATACTGTTGAGTGTGTATTGCCTAAATATTTATACTTAAAAAATAACAAAAACATAGGATTTACAGAAGACCCTTAAGTAACTTTACAGTCAAGAGTTATCTTGTAAGGTGTTTGAGGTTTTTTTGCCCTTCCATATCATTCTTTAAATAATGTTCCAGCATATTTCAATTCATTAACAATGACTGAAAATGAAATTTAAAATATTTTGACTGGAATAGTAATGAGTATTAACAAAAAGAAAATATAAACAGCTATGTTTTTATAATGTTAATGTAATATTTGGTGTTTTTAAGCATTATTTTAATATTCCAAATTTTAATTGAATTTTAAATGCAAATGGATTTTTCACATTTTAAAAAAACTAACATTTATCATTCTTTTTATAGGTCTCATATCTTTTGGGTGAACAGAAGTCTACCTTTGTGGGGCTTACAGGTTATGTACAATTTTGTTTTATCCTTATATTTCTGTGTCTATTCATAGATCACAGAGAAATATTATTGAAGAGAAAGCTGCTGATAGTCAATATGAGTTTGTCTTTCTGCTTGATTAATCTTCAGTGCACATCTGAGACTAACATTTCTTTTTCTTCTCAGTTGCCTGAACACTGCATTTGAGAATTTCCTGGTGATCAGGACTAGATTTTAAGGAGCTTTTGAGAATGTGGAGAAATCCAAAGTAAACTCGCGTTTTAAGACTCCACAAGGTTTTCCAAACCACATTAATTATTCCTGCTATATAATTCCTTTAAAATTAACCCAAGCTGATAACAGCATTTGCTTCTTATATCCTCAGTGTCTAGAGCATAGTAGAATCTCAATAAGTAATTGTTAAGTGAATGAACAAACAAAAGACTGACTTATATCACCAATAGTAAGAGCTTACTTAGTTCCTAAGCAATTAATCTTATAAATAAAGCAAAGAGTATGCCCTCTCATAAACAGAGTCCTTGAGAAAGAGTAATGAAATATGAGAGAGAACAGCATGTCTGAATTAAATTGTTGAAGTATTCCCTATAGACCCTGATACCTCTTCTGCTTTTTTTCCTTCTGTTTTTGTACTGGATTTCAGGCCCAGCAAACTGTGTACATTTCTATTTCCTTTCCCTCTGTTTAGCTCCTACAGATTCTTTTTATTGTCTGTTAATTTTTAAAGTATACATTAAATTGAAGAATAGGATCACCAACATAAAAAAAATTAGAGGTTGGAAGACAGTTGAGTCTGGAGGAAAGAGGAAAAGCTTTCATTTGTATAAATGTAATGGGTCCACTTGCAATTTTGTTCCAAGGATATTTTGAGTTGTGATGAAGTCCAGGCGTTTAATGTATCCATCACCAGAAAGTACCCATTAAGTACTTTGTCATCACTCACCCATTACCCACCACCCGCTCACCATTCTAAGTCTCCAGTGGCTGTCATTCTATACTCTGCCTTTAAGAGTCATGATGATTGTGAAGTCTGTACATTTTATGTGTGATAATGAATTATTTTAAGTTTATATGCAGTGTGATCATAACTACGAAATCAAGTTTTTATTATGTCTAGAGAGTTCATGCTTTGTTTAGATGTTTAGGTTATTTTTTATGTTCTCTTACACTGACTTTTTGCAGTGTGTAATAGTAATTAATACAAAACTTTAAAAATATTAAAACGTTCATTAAAATGTATTATTTTAATCTCTGAGCTCCATTTTTATGTTATTCTTCAATTAAATGCACATTTTAAGTAAGCAAAATAAAGTAAATTAATATATTGTGAATAGTCATTATCTTGAAATATATTTTGATATATTTAAATTGCTTTTATTTAATCGTGATATTTTAAAATAGTAATAATACTCATTTTTAGATAGTACTTTGAATAACTTATGACAAAAATGTTTTAGAGATCATCTATTATTATGTACCTCTAGAAAAAGGCATGGATGATTATGATTTGAAAATGAAAGATATTTGATTTTTCTATCTTAATAATACCTGGCTACTACATGCACCTCTGAACATATTTTATTTCCACTGCTACGTATTTGTCATTTTGTTGTTGTTGTTCCTGTGTTGTAATATTCACTTAAATTCAGTTTTATTCCAACAGGAGACAAAATATAATCTCTAGGGTTTCTGCTAATCCCATTGTCTTAAGCCTCAGAAATCTATAAACATATATATATATATTTATCTGAATCATTTTCCAGTTATGTGTGCATAATTGATTTTATTTATCTATCTTAAGTACTTAGAGTACTTAAAGCAGAAATATTTCATTATCTTTTCTAGTCACTTTTTCTGTTGCAATGATATATTTTTTGGTAGTGAAACAATAGAAATTGTACTTATGGTAGATTTTATAAAGAAAGATAGAAGCATGTTTAGAAGATGCAGTACTAGCACATCCATGTGCATAAGGGGAATTGGTTATGAGGTTCATTCAAATAAAATCTGAAAGTAACTTGAAGTACTAGTATTGTCTATTTTGTTTAGTGTTCAAGTATGTTGAATTTTTACTTCGTTTATGTGGGTGATAAGATTGAATATATTATTCAGCTGAAGCTTTTATTTTATTTTCTGTATCTTCTGAAGGAAAATGCTGATTTTTGTAGTTGATGTTGCTGAGGAAAAGGCAGTTATTTGTGGTGGGCAGTTTTTGTGGTTGCTATGTATTAGGAAAACACACATAGAAGCACCTGTTCTTTATGTATCATGTAGACATGAGTCAATCTTGAGTATTCTTATCATACATTTATATTTTGAATAAAAAAACAAAATGAATTATTAAGGAGTATTAGAAGTTATAGAAACAAAGCTATAGTGCAAGGGATAGCAGACTATGGCCTGCAGCCTGCTGCCTACTAATAGAAGTCAAAATGCTGATAGATACTTCCTGTAGTATATGTATGTATGATACACATATATATGATGTATATATATGCACACATATATGATTACATGCACATATATTTATTTAGTGTTAATAATATAACCATGAATATTCATTTTAATTTTGTTTCATTTTCTCATTAAGTTACAATTTTTATTTTAGGTTTCAGTGGCATTGATAAGTCTATTTGAAACAATACTACTTGGTTATCTTAGTTATAAGGTAAGTTATTTTAATTAGCAGTATTCTGCTGATAAAACACATTGCTAGCATTTACTCAGTATTCCTCTGTTTATAATCTATACTTGGGAATAAGGCGGGCTCTTCTTAAACCACCTTAATTACTTTTAATCTCTTTTTTAGGTGATAAAAAGCTGTAGTAATATAGTAATGTTTTCCTTGATGATTTAAAAATGCTTCACTAGCTCCTATGGGTTCACTTACCCATTATATGCATGCTTATAGTGAGGCAAGCAAATGACTTTTTATTGGTCTTAACCTTTTCCTTCTTTTTTTTTTTTTTTTTTTTTGGATAAAGAGTATTGAGAGAGCAAAAATATGTCCGTTAGGAATTATTTTAATTATTCAATAGAGTTTGGTAAAGCTTTGTTTGGCTAACACAATTTAACAAGTATTTACTTAGTTCCTATTTAATGGAGATCTCCACACTTTATGTGGTTCTGTTCTCAAAGACTTTACAATCAAGAAAGGGAGAAATTATTTAGACAGCAATAATACAAGGCAGACTATTAGGAATACTTTCAGTGAAGTACAAAGAAAATACTAGGGGTTTCAAAAAAGAGAGGTCATATCATGGGATGAAAAACAAATACTTGACTGATTCAGATGAGTTCTTGAATCATAGTTATTTCAACAAAGCAGTATGAAAACACTGGACTTAGGGAGTGATAGAATTAACAAAGGCAAGTAAAGGAAAGACTGTACCTATAAAATTGGAGGGATAGTAAATATGTTTAGCTAGAATATGGAGACATTGTATAGCAGCATATAATTTTAAGTTGATGGTAGATGATTAACATGAGATTTCTAACTGAAATTCAGCTTTAAGTATATTAGTTCAAATCTCTGTAGTACAGGTCAAAGAGACATTAAGGAGCAGTTCATGTACTCAGTTAAGACATGTTGCAGTATGAAAGGAATACCAATTTTGAATTTTTGGTTGGGTGAAGAAAGTTGCCAGCTTTGATGAAAGATTAATTATGAAGACAGAGCTAAGGAAATCATCAACTGATAGGCTGAGATAGTGAAGAGAAGGACATTCATAGCATTCTAATATTTTCTCAGTTTGAATGAATGGAAACATGGTAGTAAAACTAAGACATTATTATACTGAGAAAAAAATTAGATTGGGGCCCAGATAGATGAATTTTGGATTTGGTTTTGAAGATGATGAATTTAAAGTTCTGGTGAACAAAGATATGGCATGCAGAACATTGAGAATGAGGATCCGGAACCTTTGAGAAAGAGATTTATTAAAAGTTGGCAATCATGTTAACAGAGATGGTAAAGGAAACCCTGAAAGTCTATCATGCATGCGTTAATTACCAAGAAGGAAGCTAAGATTCATGCTGATGAAGATGCTTCTATTGTGGGTTTTGGATGAAGAACACAGCAATCAGGAAAGACAGAAGAATAGACAAGGATGTTAGAAAGTCATTGGAATGATTGAATATCACATATCACTAATTTTTGTTAACGGTTTCTTCAACAACTGTACTCAAGGTTATTATGTCTTTGGAGGAATCCTTACCTAGCATATCAATTTCTTTGTCACTTTTTAAAACATATAATTTTGAAGATGACATTCTTCAGAGAGTGAGAAAACTTTCAATCAGGAAAAACAGAATAATAGACAAGGATGTTAGAAAGTCATTGGAATGATTTAATATCATATATCACTAATTTTTGTTAATGGTTTCTTTAAAAACTATACTCAAGGTTATGTTTTTGGAGGAATTCTTACCTAGCATATCAATTTTTTTCTCACTTTTTAAAACATAGAATTTTGAAGATGACATTCTTCAGGGAGTAAGAAACTTTTTATAAACTCACCTTTTTCTCAGGCTCAATATTTTTTCCTTTTTAATTCTCATTACTTCCATCTAAAGAGTATAATATGAATTTATAGGAAGGTATGAATAAGAAAGCATAGAAATGAAAGAATGAGAACTTCCAAAAAATAAACACAGATTAAATATTATCAGAAAAAATAGGATGTTAGAAATGTCTAAGAAAGAAAAGTGTTCCATGAAAGCATGTGAACTCTGGCAACTATAAGAAGCTTAGCAAAGTCCGTTGCATTTAAAAAATAGGAGATTATTTCCTATTTACCTATAAGAGACCAGTTATCATGGAGTACAGATGTGAGTGATAATTGTTAAATGGAGAATGTTGTTTGACTGGAGAGCAGGCGCTAACTAAAAGTAATAAGATGAAGCAAGGAAGACTGCCTCATGATAGAAAACATCTGCAATTTTTAAAGAAGAGACAAGAAAATGACTGACAGTGGTGGGAAACTGGGGGGGGGGGGCGATGGGATTAATGGTGATAAATATCTTTCTGGGGATGGGGAGACACATCTTATCATCAAGGGTGCCTGAACGAAGCAATTTTGTATGCCTAACCCCTAACTGTACCCCATAATACCATAATAAAAAAAATTTTTTTTTAAGAAAAAGAGGAGAGAAGTTAGAAGGGAAGTGAGAAGTATGAAGAATGAAACAAAGTTTATGTGTAAGAATAAAGTAGAATAGAAACGTGAGATGTAATGACTTAGCTTTGCAAAATATCCATTTCCTCTGAGTACAGAATATGGAAGGTGGTACATGAAAGAATAATTTTAAGCTAGAGAAGTGAAGTAAAAATGCTTACAAATGGTAGTCACATATCCCTAAATTACCTAGAAAATACTAAATTCAGTGATAAGCAGTATAAAATGAGATATCGAGGAAGGGTATTTTAATGGTTCATTAGCATATCTCCTTGTCAAAATAAGTGCTCTATAAATACGAATTGGTTGCCAAATCTGGACTTTGGATAGCGAGAAAAATAAAACAAAATAAACATCAAATAAATTAATATCTCAGATCTTGTCTTCAAAGTTCTTCAGCATGCAAGTATGTAATGAATATTGACTGCATTACAGAAAAAGTGAAACTTTAAACAGTTAGGAATATGAGTTTTTGAGTAAATTAATTATATCTATTCCACTAGTACAAGAGTATGTACAGTAATATAATATGACCAAAATATTTATCTTCATCTGTGGATGTTTTTGCTCCAACTTCTGGCTAAAAAGAAATATGAGCCGGGCTCGGTGGCTCAGCCTGTAATCCCGCGCTTTGGGAGGCCGAGGTGAGTGAATTGTCTGAGCTCGAGGGTTCGAGACCCGCCTGGGCAACTTGCGAGACCTCATCTCTACAATAAATCAAAAATCAGCCGGGCATGGTAGCGCGTGCCCGTAATTCCGGCTATTCGGAAGGCTGAGGCGGAAGGATCAACGGAGCCCAACAGGTCAGGCGGCAGTGGCCGGGAGCGGCCACTGCACTCCAGTCTGGGTGACAGAGTGAGACTCCAACTCAAAAAAAAAAAGAAATATGAAGTTAACTTTGGTGTTTGCTAATAGAGCTTTTAGCCCTAATTTAGAAAGTAATTTTTAAAACACACACAGTTCATGATAATTTTCCATTACAATTATATGATGATATTTATAATTAATTACATCCTATTATTTATAAAATGAGAGAAGAACATGATAAGATCCATGCAGTGCTAAATGATATATAAAATTTCCATTTTGACTCTCATAAGCATTAATGGTTTACATGGAGGAAACGTAGATGGTAGTTAAATTCAATATGTTACAAGAAACTCAGAAATAACAAAAAAGAGTTATGTGACAGTAGGATACATTATCTTTTTTATTTTCTGCTCATAAATTTAGTTAAATTCATGACCTCTTTTGACCCCTTCACTAGAATATTGGATAATTTTTTGGAATGACTACATTAAGTAATTGGTAACTATTTATGTTCTATAAATAAGGCACATTTGTATAGTACAATCTAAAATGTACTCCTTTCGTCATATTAGATCTTTGGAAATACAATAATCAGACATGCCAAAATATACATTGCATTGCATTAGAAATTGTATCTATTCTTGATATTATTTAATACTTACGTTTCTGAAATAGCAATACTAATAACAAGTTAACATGTCCTTTTCTCATATTTTTTACATATGTATATATGTATATGCTTATATATACAATATGTGTATATCCAATATTCTAAAATACACTTAATGCACCATTATGCAAACACTTTAAAATTCTTGAAATTAGACATTCTAAGATAAGCATAACTAAATACTTGACAAATAAAACAGTTTAACTCTCACAGAAACTGCAGTTATTGAAAACCAAAGGTTAATAAATTAAAGTGAAATTTAGCAAAAACTCTTAAAAGTACATGTTGAAGTTAGCAGATCATGAATTAAAATTCATGACATCAATTTATATTGTCTTGTACCATACAGAAGCACAGGTCTGTGCTCGACCATTATTCCATTCACGTTTATGATTAGTTGGCAAAACAACCATGGTTATTATTGTTTTGTCACCATAAATACCCTTTAATTCTTTATCAACTACTTTCAAAACAGAACTCTATTTATACACACATTCATCCAAACAAAAAGAAACAAAAATATACCCCAGCACAACAAAGTTTACTATACCTAGAAACCTTTTGTTAAAGCTGCGCTTCTTTATTCCATAATCACTTTACAAAAAACAGTAACAAAAAGAAATTTTGAAAATGTAATGCCATGCAGGCTTGTTTCTAGAAAAGAACAAAGGATTTAGTCTAGGACTCCTACTATGCTTAAAAAACTGTTGATTTTGCTTATCTTACTCTGAAAATGTTAAATGTAAATAGTGTCGAGTTTACATTTAGAAATACAAAATAAGACTGTCATAAGGATAATCCACTTTTTAAAATTCATTAAAAGAAGGCAAGTTATCAGCCCTTTTTGATAACTATTTTAGATATAATTATTTTTAGCATAAAAGAATAAAATATTTATATAAACTTCCTAAGCTCCAACTGGGCTAACAACAACAAAACAGTGATAACTCAAAAATTTTTAAGTACACTTAAGTTATTTAGATAATAGCTCTAGGTTTCCACTTTTCTTGATAAAAATAACCTGATACATTTGGAAAATCACATATTTTTGCATTTTTATTGATTAAAAATTGTGTCCAGGCCAAATGTAGAATTGTTGGATGAATGTTCATTTATATTTCATTAAACTATGTCAATAAGAGGAATATAGAGAGTATTACACTCTTAGATAGAGCTACTACTTAGAAACTTAAAAATATTTATAATTTACTTTGTGAGGATTTGTTACATAAGTATAACCTTGCGTGAAGGTGAGGTTTGGGCATCTGATGAGCCCTCTCCCTTCTACCCCACAGTAGTGGACACGGTCCCCAGTAAGTGGTTTTGTATCCTTTATCCCCCCTTGTCTCCCCTTCCCTCCCGTCTTTAGTATTGGCCAGTGTCTGTTTTTCCCATCCTTGTGCCAGGTGAGTCCAATGTTGAGTGCCCATTTATACGTGAGAACATTCATTATTCATTTATTTTTGTTTCTGTGATAATTCAAGAAACTATTTTTTAAGAAGTTACTTTTGGGAAGGAGATTAATGCTTTTCCCCTCATTTATGAAAGTAAGATTAAATTAAATACAAATTAAATATAATTTTGAAAGGTACTGAGATTCCCTTTTGAATTTTATTTCATAAGTTTCTACATAGTGACACTCTATGGATGCATGTTTTTTGTTTTTATCAAAATTGCTTTTGTCCTGTGAATTTTTATGATGTAGGCTTATTGGGTCTCCCTAGTGGCCAATTAAACCTATGGATCCTTTCTATATTTATTTTTCATTAGCTGTTTTCAGGGGAGGTAATTTATGAGTACATCTTCTAGTTCAGAAGACAACCTGATATTTTAAAATTAAACCTAATGAATATAACTGAAAAGATAATCACTTTTTAAGCAATAAGTACATTGCCCCAGTGTACAATTTTAGACCATATTAATTATTCCTTAGTGGGAAGTTTATTCACTTGTCACAAAACACACATGCTATGAATCAGCAGTGGTTGACCTAATGCAGTAACAGCTTTATTTAGGAGCTTCAGACCATCAAGCACTGTGCTAAGAATTGAGCATACAATTCTGAAATATACTGGTACTTGATCCCGACCTCACAGAGTTTAAAATCTAGTCTTGAAATGTATTAAATACATACATTTAAAAATGCAAAATAAATTGATGGAGGATCAGGAAACCTAATGCAAGGGTCAGATCTTGCCTGGAGGATGTGTGATAAAAGGGTAAGAGAAACCTCAAAAGGCTCATAAGATTTTGATTGAGAGCTGAAAGGCATGTATGAAATAACCTGGCAATGTGAAATTGGGAAAAAAGTGTGAAGATTTCCCAAGCCTTTTGAATTATAAGCCAAAGTATATACTAAGGTGTAGTAGAAGGACGGAAAGACCTTCAAAATAAAAGTAGAGAAGTAAACAAAAGCGAAACAGGATATAGTACCTGATAGGTTATAATAGGGTTTTTTCTTTTTGTGAAAGTGTCTGAATAGGTCAATAGTTGCAAAGTGAGTGGGCCTGGGGTAGGGTGAGGGCGCAGGGAATCGGTAATAGTGCAGTGGGTGAGTGGGAATGGGGAAAAAATGCAGGGATGGAGGCTAATTTGGAGGCTTCACAAATCAAAGAGTGGTAACTGTGATAGAATGAGAAGTAGAGAATCTCAAGATTCATTTATGAATCAATACGCCTTGATAAGTTGTACTTGGGTAGGGTGTGAAAGAAAGATGTAAAATGTTTCTCTTAGATTTTCAGTATTGGTTTCACTGAGAGACCAGTCAAGTAACAAACCATAAATTTTGCTTTAGACATATTGCATATAAATTGCTTTTGAGGCACTGATGTGAAGCAATGCATTAGGCAGGTTATCTGAATCAGAATCTCAGAGATAAAATATTGATATAAGGTATTGATGCAGTATTGGTAATTGTTGGCTTATTATTGATTATAAGTTGAAGCTAAAACATAACTGAAGTTACTTAACATGACCATATTGACAAGAACTTTTGAAATTCTTAACTTCAGAAAATTTCAATTAAACTCTGTGGTTACAAGTTTAATCATTTATATGTAACTACATGCAGGAAAGCTTTAAATGATACAGTACTTTCAAATGTTTTTATTTGGATTAAATAGAAAGAAATATAAACACTAAAGTTCAAAAAATAAATTCTCTTATGAAAGAAGGGGAAGAATATGCAAAAAATATTTGGGAGTTTCATTTATTCATTTATATATTTAATTAGGCACCAACAAACATATACAGAGATTTGTTTAGTAAAGTATTACAAACACTTGCCAAAGAGATTTATGCTGAAGGATTAAAAATGAGACATTCCAAATAGAGGAAGACATGTGAGCAAAGGTGCTAAAGTATGAAATAGGCTAGTTTGTTCAGGGAGCTATATAAAAGACAGTGTGGATTGATCTGTAGTTGAATTCAGAATGGGGATAGAGATATTATAAGTACAAGCCAAACCGGTAGCCAGAGTTCAAATTGTTAAGATTCATATAATATAATGATGAGTTTGGATTTTATGATGTTGCTAATGGAAATTTCACATTTTAGAAAGAATACTTTCGGTTTAATATGGAATATAAAGCAGAAACAAAGCCATCCCAGTTAGATACAAGTTTTAAGACTTTTTAATGGTGTAAGCAAAAATCATAATACGCAAATTAACGTGGAAATGAAGAGACGAGGACCACAAGACATATAAGACATTTTTGTTTACCATGAATTAAATTCACTCAGTGTGTCACCATTTATGCTAATTTTGCTGTGTATTCATATAAATATTCTTCCGTATCACCAGTGGTAACTGTTCCCATCCCCTTCCTTTCTTTTCTTTCTTTTTTTTTTTTTTTGAAAGCAGGATTTATTAAGAGGACAGAAAAGCTCCCACAGTGGGAGGGGACCTGAGGGGATTGCCCCCTTTCCTTTCTTGCTAGTAAGATAAATCGCTCTTCTTGTAACCAATCATTGACACCGAAGAAAGACATACAATGAAAAATAAAATTGCAAGAAAAGAGGAAGCCAAATGTTAAGCATTCTGCAAACTATGCCATGTAAAATTCCTAAAATCCACACATCCGCCTTCATATCCATTCTGATTAGAAGAAATCTTAGACAGTTCTTAGCTATTTTGGTTTCTTTATTCACAAGGGAAATCTAAGTTTAGTGTATAAGAAATTATAATAAATATAAGCAAAAATTTAAAATTACCATATAATAAGGCTTCAGAGTGTGCTCAGCTCAGAACATGGGCCAGGGGATCATCATGGGGTTATCTTTTATTTCCACTTCCTTTATTATTTGATGCCAGTTGATTCTGGCCCCTTCAGGACTGAGGAAAGACAGGGAGCAAGGTGTGGTCATCCTTTGGGATGAGGTTGCCTGTCACAGTTATTCTGGCGTTGTGTTGCTCTGTGTGGCAGATACAAGTACTGTCTCTTTCTCCCATATAGAACTTTTGAGGTCCTGCAGAGGCTTTTGGCTGAAGCTCCTGGTGTTCTCCATGTCTCAGGCTAGTCATGAGGGTTTTGACACAGATCTTGGGCTTTCAGGTTCCACCATTTGTTAAGGTTCCATTTCACATTCTGCTACACAGTCTTATTGAATGGTTTCATTCTTTAAGCTTTACACCTAGTTCTCAGAAAACAGACATTTCTGTCTTAAAACAGGGAATGAGGCTTGCTCTTAACCTAGACATCTTTTTCTCCCCTCTCTCCTAATTTTTAAATGTTTTGGGTATTAGTTAATTACACTCTCCATGTTAGGGCCAAGCTCTCTAAATGGTTCCTTTGAGCCCTTTTCATTTGGCCTGGGTTGATGAGAAGAATCTCAGCATCAGTAACGTCTCTATATGGAGACAGTTTTAATGCTTTCCTTTCTTATACTTTACTATGTTTTTTGTAAACTGGAGGAGTAGCGTTATAAACTAATGCCAACAAAACCTATTACTTAATATCTTAGCATATACACAGTAGCTGATCTAGAACCTTGCTTTGGGATTTGGAGGTATACTTCATCAATGTAATGTTTTAAGACTTTGGGACTTAAAGGAAAGTGAAGAAAGATTCTCAATTTTATTGCCAGTGTTACAAGATAATTGGCAATTACAGGAATGCCACATACCAGATTGCCTGTATTCTAATTATATATTCTAATACATAGATTACTTCATAAGAGAATAAACTGAATTAGGAAGTTCTGAGTTTGTTATCATAGGGCACCAATCAAGAAAGTTTCAGTGGCGAGAGTTAATATCAGTGTTAGCTTCACAGGCGTGTAATCTGCGCAGTTGCACAGGGCTCCACACCTAGAAGGTCCCCATGATTGGTTTAATGTCCTGATGTTACCTTCTTGTAATTGTCAAAAATTTGTTAATAGGAAGCTTCAAAATTTTCATTTTTCACTGTGCCCTGCCAGTTATTCATTCAGTCCTGATAAACATGCTAAATAAAATATTACAATTAAAAACATTAAAATAGTAATATGTTTGCGCAGTATGAGTTGGGAGATTAGAATCTGAATGACTGACAAAGTCCCTTCTTTAAGATCTATTAAAGTAAAAACAGTATTAATACCAATGATTGTTAACAAGCATATGTGTTTCACAAACTGTTGATATGCTTTACAGTTAGTGAATATACTTACCATAAATAAAACTCAGATTGAGTTACTTTTTAATTGATTCTTTAGTTTTTGTTAGCGTGTCTTATTTTTATCAGTAGCATTTCTTCCAGTACATATTATATGATAAAAATGTTGCCGGGCTCGGTGGCTCAGCCTGTAATACCGCGCCTTGGGAGGCTGAGGTGAGTGGATTGCCTGAGCCCGCGGGTTCGAGACCCGCCTGGGCAGGCGAGACCTCATCTCTACAATAAATCAAAAAAATTAGCCGGGCATGGTAGCGCGCGCCTGTAATTCCGGCTACTTGGAAGGC
>CAUYQG010231463.1:0-22325 GCA_963574415.1 Tarsius wallacei | reverse complement strand
ATCCATACTGTCTTCAGATGGATGAATACAAGGTGAGTCCTGCTTTGGGGAGCCTCTGGCATCTCCCTGCTGTTCTTTTGACTGGGGAGAAGCACTCTGTGGTTCACATCCCTCTTTACTATCCATTGGTTGTTTTGGCTTTATAAACTTCCACAGGGCCTGCGTGCACCGTTCTACAATGTGGCTCATCTGAAGAAAACTCGCAGCAGTCAAGTAATTTACCAGTTCCATCTCAGGGAATTCCAGCACACCACTATAACAGGATAAGAGCAATTGTCTCCCCACTTCGGAACTCTGTAATATGGAGATTTTCACCTCTCTGGAATCATTCAGTAAAAACTGGTCTCTTAAGAAGGGGGAACCTGCAGCAAACACAATTTTATGCCCCTGTACCTCAATATCATCTATGAGAACTGTAACATCACAAAATTTATTCTCTTCTCTTAATTTGTTCATTTTTTGTAACATTGAATCTCCATAATTTTCAAACTTGAAGTGAAGGAGATCTGATCTTTCAGACATTTTGGCAGACCTAAAGAACAGAAATGTAAAAAGGTTGAATTTAAAGAAATTTAAACAATTAAGAAAGCTGGATTTACCTTCCAAAAACAAATTTGTGTTGTCACACCTGTTTTGTATGTATCTGAATGAAATTTTCCTTCAAAGAGAAAGCTACTATAATAGGTTTCAAAGGCTCTTAAAAATTACTCCTTACCAACATCAAGTGTCAACTGCGTCTAAATAGTGGACTTGTATCAGTGTAAACAGCTTGGCATTCACTCAACTTTTTAAGATACTTAATGCAAGAACAGTGCCTGAGTAGTCCGAGAGTATTTTTCACTTCTCAAATGAGAATTTTATCAGCTTTCTCAAACAAACTAAAACACCCCAACACAAGACGCTTTCTTTTGCATGAAACTAACCTGCTTCTTCTAAGACAAGAACAATTGTCTCCCCACTTCAGAACTCTAATATGGAGATTTTCACCTCTCTGGAGTTATTCAGTAAAAACTGGTCTCTTAAAAAGGGGAACCTGCAGCATATACAGGTTCCTTTGCTTTTTTCCTTTATTTTGTATTTTAAACAACTGCAGCAATACTGCTTCCCAATTCCTGGCCAAACTACTTTTTGTTTAAACTGATGTGAATTTATTCATATTTCTGTTATAAAATGTAAGGCACAGACCTAACGGAACAATGTTTGGATAGTGTCAAAGGTTCAGTTCTTTATCCTCGTCAAATCTAAACTCTCTTTTAAGGAACATTACTTGATATAGAAAAATAAGATGAGCTACTTGGTGGGAATCTAACTAGGAATAAGGTGGATGTAACCAATCCCTATTAGAATTCTGTTCTTTCAACTTTATCCCTATTTATCCATTATTACCCATCATGTGGACTACTAGAACTGATTCATAAATGTTTCCTTGGCTTCCAGCTTCTATTCCCTCTAATTTGTAAACCACCATAGGTCATCTTTCAAAAACAAAGATTTGGTTGGACACAGTGGCTCACGCCTATAATCCCAATGTTTTGGGAGGCCAAGGTGAGAGGATTGCCTGAGCCCAAGGGTTCAAGACCAGCCTGGGCAACATGGTGAGACCTTGTCTCTACAATAAATAAAAATATTAGCCAGGCATGGTAGCACATGCCTGTAGTCCCAGCAATTTGGAAGGCTGAGGCAGGAGGACTGCTTGAGCCCAGGAGTTTGAAGCTGCAGTGAGCCATGATCGCACCACTGTACTCCAGCCTGGGCGACAGAGCAAGATCCCCACCCCATTTCTTAAAAAACAAAACAAAACAAAAACACAGATCTGATTATACTCCACTACTGCCTAAGATCCTTCAGTGACTTTCTATCATCTCCTGGATGAAGACTAATCTCTTGAGTATAAACTGACTACCTAAACCTAATAATAGTTAAGGAAAACACTGGCAAACCCCATTCAACAATAGAGAAGGTATCTTTCCAAAACTCTCTCTATATTAATTCCTTTATATAGCAATTTCTCTGGCGAGAGTTCCTATATTTGATTCCATACTCTCCAAATGATTTTCTCATAATCTGGATTCCCATGTGTATCTCTAAAGGATGAATTAGCCATGCCAGCATGATAATTCCAGTCTACTAGTTACTGTAAACATAATAAATTGGCATTCTGTTTATATACCAGTCTTCTATTAGATCAGAAGGTATGTCAGGACTATCTTTGAGATATAGCTTTATTATCTCAGTGCATCAAGAAGTTCGCCTTGAATTTTGTGCATTCATCAATTCCTTAGTTCTGAGTCAGATGAGACAATTAGCTTCTCCTGACCACATCTGGACCATGAGGCCAAACATTATCGTCTTAATTTCCTTAGCACTGACTTACAAAGGCTCATGGAATCTCAGCTCCTGATAGCAGAGTCCAGGTTTTACTCTTATTCCTCAGTGCCTGGTACATAACAGTACTCTACTGACTCCAGACCTTATCACGTTATTTCCTAAGTCTAGAATGCTACCTTCTAGTCAATTCTGACTCCTTTATTTTCTCTGAGAAACCTTTCCCTGATTGCTTTAGTAGAATAGTTATCTCTACTGGGCTCATAGCATAGTAGTTCTCTCATAAGACTCAAAACACTTTGTTAAATACTTATTTCTTTCCCTCCAAACTGCGAGTTTCATGGCATTAGAAGGAAACATCTCCAACCTATTGCATGGGGCTAATGCTGGGAACTTGCATCTAGTAAGGCAAAATGTTCTTTCCTTTTGCTCTGAATTCTACTTATTGCAGCAATACTGCTTGTCCCATTACTGGCCAAACCCTCTTCTGTTCAAACTGGGTGTATTCCTATCACCTAATATTGCACTAAACACACAGAAGTTGCTCAGTTTGCATTAATTGAACCTATAGGATTAGTTTGACAGTTGTAAGAAGGAAGAACTGTTTTTAGAAAGATGAGCTTAGTGTCTACAGGAGCATTACAGTTCTGAGCCCCTAAGGGTCTAAAAATGAATAAAAATGGTAATAAGGAGCAAGGGAAAATAACAAAAGTTATTTCAAAGAACTTGGCAACTAACTGGGTATAAAGAATCTATAGGCCAGGCGCAGTTGCTCACACCTATAATCCCAGCACTTTGGGAGGCTGAGGTGAGAGGATTGCCTGAGCCAATGGGTTCAAGACCAGCCTGGGCAACTTGGTGAGACCTCATCTCTACAATCAATCAAAAAATTAGCCGGATGTGGTGGTACATGCCAGTAGTCCCAGATACTTGGAAGGCTAAGGTGGAAGGATCGCCCGAGTCCAGCAGGTCAAAGCTGCGGTGGCCACGAACATGCCACTGCACTCCAGCCTGGGTAACAGAGTGAGACTCCAACACACACACACAAAATCCCAAGAATGAATAAAAGGAATACATAAAGATAGTATAATGTATAAAATAGTACCAGCTACTTGGAAGGCTAAGGCAGAAGGATCGCCTGAGTACAGCAGGTCGAGGACGTGGTAGCTGTGAGCATGCCACCATACTTTAGCCTGGGCAACAGAGTAAGAGTCTAACTAAAAAAAAAAAAAAGGATTCTAAACTTAGGATTTTAACTGAATGAAACTTAGGAGTGGGAATTGGTGTAGCACAGGTTTATTAACAAAAATATACAAAGCATAAACAATCTGAATGTGCAGATAACAAATGATCACAATAAAAACTGCATTGAGAAAAGTAGAGAAGGAATTGTGACATCAAAAAGACAGTGCCTATCAAATATAAAAGAAAAATCTAGAAGATACAGTGACTATATCATTAATTTAAAGCCATAAAACTATATTATCATTGGTCAGTTTTAGTAATTGCAGTAGGTTAAAATATTCATTCTGGAATCAGAATGGTGAATGTTCCAATTTACAGCCAGAGTTATAAAAATGCCTGTCATTTCTTGTGGCCAAACAAAAGTGGCATTCCTTTTTGAAGTTTAGCTGGTGTTGAATGCATTAAAGTTGATCATGAAACCACTGGTATTTTCTTACAACCAAAAACGAGCATTAATTGCTTTCACTTGCATTTGACTGTGCTGACAATACTTAGACAACTTTTCTAAGAGACTATTGTTCTTGGATTCTCTAAAAATATGGAGTAGTATGGTTTCGTTTATAGTCATGTGCTGCATAATGATGTCAACAACAAACTGCATATAAGATGGTGATCTCATAAGATTATAATACTGAATTTTTACTGTATCTTTTCTGTATTTAGGTATGTTTAGATACACAAATACCATTCTGTTACAACTGCCTAGAGTATTCAGTACAGTAACATGCTGTACAGTTTTGTAGCCAAGAAGCAATAAGCTATACCATATAGCCTAGATGTGTAGTAGGCTATACCATCTATGCTCTATGATGTTCACACAATGACCAAATCACCTAGCCATACATTTCTCAGAATGCATTCCAGTTATTAAGCAATGCATGACTGTATTTCCTATCCATCAGTTCTCAAAAAACTTATTAACAAGAGCAGCCAATAAATATCTCAGATAAGTGTTTGCCTTGATCTGCCCACTGTAGTCTAAGAATATGAGGAAGTTTTATTGTTTTTAGCCAGATGCAGTGGCTCATGCCTGTAATCCCAGCACTTTGGAAGGCCAAAGTGGGAGGATTGCTGGAGCCCAGGAATTCAAGACCAGCCTAGGTAACATAGTGAGGCCACATCGCTACAAAAAAAAAAAATATATATATATATATATAAGATGGGCATGATGGTACATGCCCACAGTTCCAGCTACTTGAAAGGCTGGGGCAAAAGGATTGCCTGTGCCTCGGAGGTCAAGACTACAGTGAGCTGTGATCATTCTACTGTACTCCAGCCTGGGCATCAGAATGAGACCCTGACTCAAAAAAAATGTTTTTTCTTGTTTTTATTAGGAAGTTTTCCCTAGTATGTATCAGCCCACTCTATTGTCATTCTATGATAAACTCTTATTTCCAGGCCACACAGTTTATTCATTAATAATGTCACTAGTTTCTCTTCCCAACAGACTGTTATTTGAGGGCAAGGACCAACAGTCTGTTACACTTTACACAGCTCATTCAACAAAAACTGGAAAAAGAATGAATTCTTAATGTTCCCCTTGAAATTATTACTAGGCTATGGTAGAGCTGATCTTCATTATTACAATATCCTCTTTTGAGTGCCTGGGGGAAGATTTATTTTTAGGGTTTTCAAAATAGTTTGTCAATATAAAATCAAATTTTAAACAAACACTTTAAGGCATTTTTTTTCCAAATAGGTAAAATTAAAAAGGAATACGTAGTTATGTTTTTATTAACTGACTTAATTTTATTTGCAAATAAAATAATACCTAATCTTTTTATGAGTTCTTGCTATATTCTAGGTATAGTGCTAAATGCTTTACCTAAATTGACCCATTTAATCCTGAAATCTCTGTAGGTAGACATTATCATTATTCCTTATTTTGTATATGAGGAAACTCAAGCTTAGGGGAACATAAACAATTTGCCAAGCCTAACAGAGGTGGAAAGTGTTAAGTGTTGGAACTTGTGCCTAAGCTGGAAGATGCCAAAATCCATGTATGAAACAACTAGGCTAGGTACAGTTTTATTTTAAGGATAATATTAGCTGTGTAACTGTTTATATTTCCTTCTATCAGTTCTCAAGAAACTTATCAACAGGAGCAGCCAAACAGATACCTTAGGAAACTGTTCATTTGATCTGTCTGCTGGAGTCTAAGAATGTGAGAAAAATTATTATTTTTTAAAGTTTTCCAGTAACCCTATTTCCTAGAATATTGAAATTAAATCTGAATACTGCTGATTTTCTATTAGTAAGGTTTGAATGACTATTTTTCAAATATCAATGCAATGGGAATATTCTCACTTAAGGTCATTTTCTCTTTGTTTCTATTTTATACAGTTGTTCCATAATTATAACAATGAATTTAAAATTTTCCCTTTGTTCAAACAGAAGTAATCAAAAAGGACTGACTAGTGAATATTCTAGGTTGGACAATGTTCATTGCTATACTATGGGCAGGGAAAAATATCTCTAATGCTTCTAATAACTAATGATAAGGAAAACTTTTCTATCTGTATAATAAACTCCTAAGCTGCATATCAGTCTGCTTCCTCACCTACCTCATTTAAATAACTTTTCAACTTAGCACTCACAACTACTTGGAGATCTTTGTTCCTCATTAACACTATATGCCCTTTCTTCAAAAAGGTTGTATTATACTACAGCCTTTCTCTCAGTAAACCTCAGTTTTTTTGTTTTTTTTGGATAACTTTCATGACACTACATTCCCCAAGTTCTCACTTTTTTGTTTTGGCTTTCCATTATAAGTATTATACACAGAAATATAGCCTTTCTGGAAAAACTTTAAACACTGTAGCTAAAATTCCCTTTTCTAACTGACTACCGCTCAGTATTCCCTTTAAGTTTGATCCTTCCTGACTCTCCCTTCCCCATTTTAAAAATAATACTTTTACATGCCTAGCAACAGAAGATATAAACTTACGTTTCTTATACGTAAACTACACAGATTGGTTTACAACTTACTTTCACTTATTGTTTTGAGAGCTATTTATGTTGATAAATATAGATCTAGTTCATTCTTTTTAAACTATTGTACAGAAGTGGGCAAGTAACTACTGATCTCAATTTTCCACCATTGTTTTGCTGGTTTGTTCCTCAAGGCTTCGTTAAATTGTACAAGGGCAAGTATATCCTTCAAAGCTCATTGTCTGATTTTGTGCTTTTTCAAGGCTTACTTCCTTAAAAAGACTGCCTGCTTTCTTAATGCTTTATTAACTCTCTATGTTAAGAATTCCTAAATCCCAATCCCCACAGCCAACCGTAATCAAACTTAATCTCAATTCAAGCAATTCAGAAATACCTGCTGTAGACTACTCTATCTCTTGAAATGCATGATAACTAAACTTTTGTACTGTCTAAACCTCAATAGGCCAAAAAAAAAAAAAATTATGGATAATGGTGTGGAGAACAGTGAATGTGGAAGCAAGAAAATCCTTTAGTATAAACAGATCAAGAAAGAAATAATGTGGCACCGAATAGAGACAACAAGAAATAGAACTGATGGACTTGGTGATCAAGATGGGGGATATGAGAAGAAGGGTCAAGATGACTTTGCCATTCTCTCACCTCGGCCTCCCAAAGTGCTGGGTTTACAGGCTTGAGCCACCATGCCTGGCCTGACTTGAAGATATCTTGTTTGTGTAACTGGATATCTTTGAGTAAGTATCATTCAATTAGGGTTGGGAATATTGGAGGGGATGATCATAAGTCTGGTCTTAAAAATGCTAAACCAGAGACATCAAGGTGAAGACTCATTAGCTGGCTGGATATGGGTCCGAAGTTGAAAAGGAGACCTGATTGTAAGTGATAACTGATAAATGAATCCATGAGAGTGGAGGAAACTGACTTAAACTGGCACAGAGTAGAAAAGAACTTAAGACAGGAAGAAAAAGGAAAAACAAATACATAACACAAAAATAAATCCATTACTTACCTTCTTCTCAACATAGGTCTCCTTCCAAGCCTCTCCATTTTTATCAATGAGCCTATCTTGGCTTACATTTTTCCTACTTCTTAGGCTCCTATATTCAGTCACTGCATAGCGGAATGGTTAAAACCATGAAATCTGAAGCAATATGTCTTTGGAATCATCAAAACTCTACTCAACTACTTATTAGCTATGTGATCTTGAACCACTTTGCTTCAACTTTCCCATCCATCAATTCCCATCTATCAAATTACTTCACAGGGTTGTTATGGAAAAATAAATGAGTTACATTTTTTTTTTTTTGAGTTGGAGTCTCACTCTGTCATCCAGGATGGAGTGCAGTGGCACACTCACCACCACCCCAGCGTCGACCTACTGGGCTCTGGTGATCCTTCTGCCTCAGCCTTCCAAGTAGCCAGAACTATAGGCCCACGCTACCACGCCCAGCTGAGTTAAATTTTTAAAGAGCTTAGAACAGTGCCTGGTATGTGCTCTATAAGCGTGTGGTAGGTAAGTAAACAAATAAAGCCTGTAAATTTTCTTTGTGAAATCCTTTATGTGTCTTTTTCTCATTCCTATTTAATACCAAAACAGTTGAAGTGCCCACTATTTCATGTAGCATCACCTCATCACGCTACTAAAATTGCTTTTTAAGAGGTCACTAATGACCTCTTTTTTTTTTTTTTTTTTTTTTTAGTCGTAGTCTAGTGGGGCACTCTCAAGGCCACCACAGCCTCGACCTCCTGGGCTCAGGCAATCCTTTGGCCTCAGCCTTCCAAGTAGCTAGAAATACAGGCGTGTGCCACCACTTCCGGCTAATTTTGTTTGATTTATTGTAGAGACAAGGTCTCACCAAGTTGCCCAGGTTGGTCTTGAACCTCTGGCCTCAGGCAATCCTCTCACCTCCACCTCCCAAAGTGCTGGGATTACAGTTGTGAGCCACTGCACCTGGCCCACTAATGACCTCTTAAGAGATAAATGCAATCTTTTTTTTCTCATTCCCCAGATATTCTGCATGAATTGGTCCTGTGAACGCTCCTCAAAATTCTCATTTCTTGATCTTTTTGGCTGCTGGAACACTTCATACTTTATCTTACACTTTATCTTCTACCTGTTTCTGCTATTATACTAACTACTGTTAGTTCCAGTTCCTCTTTCTGCTTCATAAATGCAACAAACACCCCTCTCATTTTCTTCTTTCTCAATACTCCCTTCCTGATATCAGCATTCCCATGGCTTTAACTTCTGTGGTGATAACTCAAACCTTTACCTGTGGCCACATGTTTAGGCCGAGCTACAGATTTGCATTTCCAGCTCTATGCTGGACAGCTCTAGGTAGCTATCCCAAATCCAACATGTCCAAAAAATGAATTTTTAATCTACACTAAGCTTATGATTTCATTACATCAACAATCTTCAAATGCCAGAGGCCTACACTTAAGAATTAAATTTGGTCTCTCTCACTTTTTCAACATCCAGTTAACTATGGAGTCTTGATATAATCATCTACAGCACACTTGTCTCCTTTCCAATAACATCATTATAATGGTATTTCAGGACTTCAATATTTCTCACCAGGCTGATCCCATTACTCCTTCAAAAGAATCTCCAATAAGAGTTCCATGCCTTTAGCTAAAGTGCCCAGATTTAGTTAACAGAAATTCCTTCTTTATAGGTTTTCTATAGAAGAAAATGATGTTCTGCAGGGCAAATCTAACCAAATCAGTCTCCTGCTCAAAACTCTTCAAAAAATTATCCATCTCCTTTAGGATTAAACCTTTCACTATATGGAACCTAGTCTACTTTCTCAGCCTCATATCCCATCCTGCACAAGAGAACCCCCATTTCCTCCTCTTTCCACACAACTATGCTCATAGAATTCCAACTGTTCCTTCTGCCTGGAAAGTTCTTAAACAATTTATCCTTGCCAAGAAGTATAATTCAGATGTCAATTTATTTCTAAAACCCTCTCAGGAACTGCCCCTTGAACAGTTCATACAAATATGACAGAAATATATTTATATATACATATACATACAAATATGTATGTACGTATATCTATACACATATACAGAATATATATAAAACAAGGGGCACTTATTTGTTTATATCTGGCTTTGGAATTTGACCCTGAAAATTGGAAGAATATCTCACGGATCCCCAGCACCCGGTATAGTGCCAGTGCTGCGGCCAGTGGTTGAATTGGGGGAAACCTCAGAAAAAGGGTAACCAAGCACTCATAGTGATTTTTGCCGACTAGCACTGAAGGCCTTGCTTTGGGCTGGTTCCCGAAGCGCGTTTTCCCAGGATCTCAGCTCTGGCACTTCCTACAAGATGCCAGAATCCGGCCTCCAAGCCAATTGCCGGGCCCTCGCGGGGGTCCCAAGAGGCGGTTCCTGGCCATCCTCAGGCTCCCGGTGCCAGCCACAGAGAAGAGAAAGGGGCGGGGCGCAGCGTGGGCCGGGCCAAGGGCTCCTCAAGTCCCCAGGGGCCTAGGCCAGCCTCTAGGTCCCCGTCCCAGTGCGGGTCCCGGACGATCCAGCGCCCCAAGGGGGTTCTATTTTGAGACCCCGCACCCCAGCCCGGCGTTCCGGCCGCCTCCGCACTTACAGACCGGGGGAAGGCCGCCGTCACGATCCGGCACCACCAGGAGCTCCGGCCCCTCGGGGCTCCGGGAAGGGGGAGGGGCAGGGAACCCGAGCCAAAGGGGGACCCAACGGAACCGGAAGGGCAGCCCTGGCCGGACAAAGACAACTTCCAGGTCCCATGGTTCTCTCCGCCAATCGGAAGGCTCGGAGGACAACGGGGCCCCGAGAGGGACTTTCCGCGTTGTGGACGGGATGCGGATTGAGTGACCTTTTGGCGCTAGCGTCTCTGCCGGCTGGTAAGAGGTGCGGTGGGTTGTTAGTGTTGGCTGCTCGGGCCCTGTGCGCTTCGCAAGGATTCGCTGCCTCAGACTCCCTTCTCAGCGATTCGTCTGGAGCTGGGTAAAGGGCTCCCTTGGTAGATCCTTGGTAGATCCCTCCTGCCTAGGGTTATGGACTCACCGGGCGGGAGCCGGAAAAACCGAAAGCGCTGCACTCGCTTTTGGATGTGTTTTTTAAAGATCGTGCCCTGGTTGTCTTCCTCTTTCGTGCCCATTCCTAGGGCAATCTCTTATATTCCCGTGGCTTCTGTTAACCGACAACGTTTTGACCATTTGCAGCCCAGAAAATAGTTCAGAGCTAACTACCTAGAAGAGAGCTTCAATTGGTTGCCTTAATTTTGTTTTGTTTTGTTTTTTGTTTTTGAGTTGGAATCTCAACTCTGTCTCCAAGGCTGGAGTGCAGTGGTACGCTCATGGCCACCCCGGTATCGATCTGCTGGGCTCCGGCGATCCTTCCGCCTCAGTCTTCCAAGTATTCGGAACTACAGGCGCGCTACCACGCCCGGCTAATTTTTTGATTTATTGTAGAGATGAGGTGTCGCCAAGTTGCCCAGGCTGTTGTCGAATTCATGGGTTCAGGCAGTCCCCTCACCTGGGCCTTCCAAAGTGCTGGGATTACATACAGGCTTGAGCCACCGCGCCCGGCCTGTTGCCTGTTGCCTTAATGTTAATGTAACTTTTAATTATCTCAGATTCATCTCCACAACTGTTTCTGCTGATTTGTCGTCTTTGTGTTGGTGAACGGCATCATCCATAGAGCTCTTTTCCTTGTCAGTTCAATTGTTACTTAGCTCTCCTTTTTTTTTCGGGGGGAGGGGCTTTTATCGTAATAAAACGTGTAATATTTATCATTTTAATCATTTGTAAGTGTAAAGTTTGATGGCTTTAAGTACATTCACAATGTTGTGTAACCATCACCACTAACTATCCCCAAATTTATTCTTTTGCATGTGGATGTTGTTTTTCAGCGTTATTGTTGTAGAGACCGTCTTTCCCCATTGAGGGTTCTTGGAATCCTTGTTGAAAAACAATTGACCCAATACGTGAGGGCTTATTTCATGACTTTCTATTCAAGTACATTGATCTATATACCTGTCATTGTGCTAATATCATACTTTTTTTTTTTTTAGTTGGAGTCTCACTCCATCGCCCAGGCTGAAGGGCAGTGACATACTCACAGCCACCCCAGCATCGACAGGCTGGGCTCCGGCAATCCCTCTGCCTTAGCCTTCCAAGTAGCTGGAACTACAGGCGGACGCTACCATGCCTGGCTAATTTTATTTTATTTTATTTTTTATTTATTGTAGAGACGAGGGCTCGCCAAGTTCCCCAGGCTGGTCTCGAACTCTGGGCTCAGGCAATCTTCTCGCCTCGGCCTCCCAAAGTGCTGGGATTACAGGCTGAGTTAAGGAGCCTGACCCATACTGTTTTACTTACTGTAGCTTTGTAATAAGTTTTGAAGTCTCGAAATGTGAGTCCTCCAACTTTAATCTTTTTCAGTATTATTTTGACTGTTTGGGGCCTTTTGCAATTCCAGGTGAATTTGAGGACTGCCTTTTCCATTTCTTCGAAAAAGGTTTTTGGAGTAGGGATTGCGCTGAATCTGTAGATCCCTTTGGATAGTACTGTATTGGCATATTAACAATTTTAAGTATTTCTGGCCATGAATACGTAATGCCTTTCCATTTATTTGGTCTTCATTTTATTTTTTTCAGCAATATTTTCTAGTTATCAGACTATTTAATTCACTTAAATGATATTTCATATGGAATTGCTTTCTTTTTTTTTTTTTTTTTTTGAGTTGGAGTCTCACTCTGTCGCCCAGACTGGAGTGCAGTGGCCGGCCGCTCCCAGCCACTGCAGCCTCGACCTGCTGGGCTCTGGCGATCCTTCCCCCTCAGCCTTCCAAGTAGCTGGAACTACAGGTGCGTGCTACCATGCCCGGCGATTTTTTAATTTATTGTAGAGATGAGGTCTTGCCAAATTGCCCAGGCGGGTCTCGAACCAGCGGGCTCAGGCAATCCACTCACCTCAGCCTCCCAAAGCGCGGGATTACAGGCTGAGCCACCGAGCCCGGCTGGAATTGCTATCTTAACTTTACTTTTTTTTTTTTGAGTTGGCGTCTCACTCTTGCTCAGGCTGGAGTGCAGTGGCCCGATCATGGCCACCGCAGCCTTGACCTGCTGGGCTCAGACCTCAGCCTGATCCTTCCACTTCAGGCTTCCAAGTAGCCAGAACTATAGGCGTGCGTTACCATGCCTGGCTATTTTTCTTGATTTATTGTGGAGACGAGATCTCGCCATGTTACCTAGGCTGATCTGGAACCCCTGAGCTCAGACAGTTCTCTTGCCTCGGTCTCCCAGTGTACTGGGATTACAGGCATGAGCCTCTGCGCCCAGCCTAACTTTTCATATTTTTAATTGCAAGTGCTTAGAAACTTTTGATTTTTTTTTTTTGTATGTGGATCTCGTATCCTGTAACTTTGCTGAATTTACTAGCACTAGTAGCTTTGGGATTTTTTTTTTAAGCATAAGATAGTATTGTCTGTGAATAGAGATTATTGTTTTCCTTTTTTTTTTTTTTTTTTGAGTCAGATTCTCAATCTGTCTCCCAGGCTGGAGTGCAGTGCCTTGCTCATGGCCACCGCAGTCTCAACCTGTAGAACTGAGGAGATCCTTCCGCTTCAGCTGCTTTAGCCTTCCATGTAGCTGGAACTACAGGCGCACACCACCACGCCCAGCTAATATTTTGATTTATTATAGAGATAAGGTCTTGCCATGTTGCCCAGGCTGGTCTCAAACCCTTGGATTTGGGCAATCCTCTTGCCTCCGCCTCCTAGTGTTGCTGGGATTACACGTGTGAGCCACTGCACCCGGCTTTTTTTTTTTTTTTAATAGATACAAGGTCTTGCTTTGTTGACCAGACTGGTCTAGAACCGCTGGCCTCAAGCTGTCTTCTTGCCTTAGCCTCCCAAAGTGCTAGGATTACGGGAGTCAACTGACATGCCTGGCCCAATTTGGATACTTTTAATTTCTTTTTCTTGGCAGGGCTCAGTGGCTCAGCCTGTAATCCCAGTACTTTAGGAGGCGGAGGTGAGTGGATTGCCTGAGCCCGCGGATTCGAGACCATCCCAGGTCTCCACTGCACTCCAGCCTGGACAACAAGAGTGAACTCCAACTCAGAAAAATAATAATAATAATTTCTTTCTCTTGTCTAATAGCTCTGACTGAAACTTACTGTACACTGTTAAATAGCTGCAGTGAAAGTGGGCATCCTTGTCTTATTCCTGATGTTAGTGGGAAAATTTTGTATCTTAAACCATTGAGTATGATGTTAGCTCTGGGTTTTTCATAAATACTTTTAGTATTTTGAGAAATTTTTACTTTTTCCCTAGTTTTCTGAAAGATTTTATCATGAAAAAGTGTTAGATTCTGTCAGATTCCTTTTCTGCATCAACAAGAAGTTCAGGTGATTCCCCCCCTCATTTACTCCATAGGTTTGCTGTATTACATTGATTTATTTTATGGTGAACCATCCTTGCATTCTTGGGATGAGTCCCACTTGTTCATGGGGAATAATTATTTTAATATGCTGTTGGATTCAGTATGTTTATACTTTGTGAGAATTTTTGCATCTGTATTCATAAGGGATAGTGGTCTGTAATATTCTTCACATGTGATGTATTTATCTGTTGTTGGTATCAGGGTAATGCTGTCCTCAGAGTGTGTCAGGAAACTTTACCTCTTTAATTTTGCAAAAATTTGAGTAGGATTTTTTTTCCTTGAGTAAATGATTTTTTTTTAACAAATGAGGATATTAGTAATTTGTATTTTAAAGGTTTGTTGTACAAGTTAATTTTTTTATGTGTATGAGTTGAGGTCTCACTCTGTCACCCAGACTTGAGGACAGTGGCACACTCACAGCTTACTGCAGCCTCAGCCTCCTGGGCTCAGGTGATCCTTCTCTCTCAGCCTCCTGAGTAGCTGGTACTACAGGCATGCACCACAAAGCCCAGCTGATTTTTTAACTTTTTTGTAGAGAAAAGTTCTCACTGTGTTGCCCAAGCTGGTCTCAAACTCCTGAGCTCAAGCAATCCTCTGCCTTGGCTTCTCAAAGTGCTGGGATTACTGAATTGAGCCACTGTGCCCAGCCCCCTTTAGCATTTCTTGAAGGGCAGAAATGTTAACAAACTTCCTCATCTTTTATTTATAAGGGAATGTCTTAATTTCTCCCTCATTTTTGAAGTACAATTTTGCCAGATATAGTATTTTCTAGTAACAGGGCTTTTATTTTTCTTTCAGTACTTTGAATATATCAACTTACTGACTTCAGGCTTCCAAGGTTTCAGATGATAATCTTATTGGCTGATAATCTTATTGAGACCCCTGGTATGTAACAAAATTGTCTCTTGCTGTTTTCAAGATTCTCTTTATTTGACTTTCAATAGTTTAATTATGTTTGATGTAGGTCTCTGAGTAGTTCTACTACTCAGTGTGATGAACTTCCTGGGTTTGTATGTCATCTTGTTCATAAAATTTGGAGAGTTTTGACCATTATTTTCTGATACATTCTTTCTGCCCTTTCTTCTTTGTAACTCCCACAGTTTGTTGTTTGTCCTCTTGATGGTATCCCATAGGTCCCTTAGGCTCTGTTACTGTTCACTTTTCTTCACTCTTTTTCTTTCTATTCTTCAGATGGAGTAGAAATCACAAGGAGTCTGTCTCTTCACCAAGACAACAATTGTACTCACAGAAACTCTCTGAAGTAACTGTTTTGGAACCCTGGAGTCTATTCGAATGCTTGCCTCTTCCAGGGGAGAGTCTAGCTGGTAAATTGGGGTTGATGCCAGTCATTATCAGCATTTAGTGTAATAACAGCTACTCATTCATGATCTTTCAATCCTATGACAAGCAGTTTTGCCCACATTCCTGGTGTGGCTTGTTGGAGCCAGGGTGGGCAAGAAGAACATTGTCTTCCAACTACCCTCTATGTATGTTCTGGTCACTGATTACTGCTTTTGATCACTGAGGTTCAGGCACAGAGGCTGGCTGCCGTTACTTCAATCCCCTTCGGATGAACTGAGCTCCAGGGGTTTTAAAGGAATAGTTTCATTTGTTTGTTTCCCCATCACCCCATTTGGAAGGCAGACATTTAAGGATTAGGATATTCAAAAGCAACCACTTAGGCAGGGGAAAGTAGAAAGTTACTGCATATAACCAGGGAAAGAAAAGACCTGAGAGACCTTAAGCTTTCACCTTAAGCAGATCCTAACCATCAGCCCAGAGATCATCAAGAAAACAGTAAACCTAGGGTCATAAGGAAAGTCTGGATTTTCAGTGTCATCACATCATAAGATTAAAATGTTCAGTTTGCAGCAAATCACTAGACATGCAAAGAAACAGGAAAGCATGGTCCACTCAAAAGAACAAACAAACTGTCCTTGAGGAAGCACAGATGTCTGACTTAGTAGACAAAAACTTTATTTATTTATTTTATTTTATTGATGAATTTATTTATTTTGAGTCAGAGTCTTACTCTGTCACCCAGGCTGAAATGCGGTGGCACGCTCACAGCCACCGCAGACTCAACCTGCTGGGCTCAGGCCCTCTGTCCAGCCTTCCAAGTAGCTGGAACCACAGATGCATGTCACCATGCCCGGCTAATTTTTAAACTTATTTTAGAGATGAGGTCTTGCCAAATTGCCCAGCTGGTCTCGAACGCATGGGCTCTGGCAATCCTCTTACCTCTGCCTCCCAGAGTTCTGGGATTACAGGCGTGAGCTACCACACCCAGCAACAAAAACTTTAAAACACCTGTTTTGAAGTTGCTCAGCTAGTTAAATGAAGACATGCGTGAAATGAAGAAAATGATGTATGAACAAAATTAGAATATAATTAAAGAGAGAACTTATAAAAAGAGGAACCAAATGAAATTCTGAAGTTGATAACAAATGAAAAGTTTACTAGAGGAGTTGAGAAGCAGATTTGAGCAAGCAGAAGAAATAATCAGCAAACTTGAAGATGTTTCTTTTAAAATACCTCTGGAACCCTGCCCTCTTTTTTTTTCTACTTCTTTAGTGAAAGCCTTTCTGATCCTAGGCAGCTTCTAAACTATTCTATCTGCTTCCTGTATTCCCTGCTTTATTCCTACTAGAGTTATTTATTTATTTATTATATTTATTTCAGTAGCCTTAGCGGGTACAAATAGTTTTTGGTCTAGATTTTAAATGTACTTATCACCCCCACCTGTGCACATTGTACCAGATAGGTGAATTTTTGTCTATCTCTTCCCCTTCTGAGTTTCCAGTGTCCATTACATCATTCTCTCTGTCTTTGTGGATCCTTAGTTTAGCTCCCACTTATTAGTGAGAACATGCAGTGTTTGCTTTTCTGTTCCTGAGTTAGTTCACTTAAAAAATTCTCCAGTTCCATCCAAGTTGTTTTAAAGACATTATTTCATTCTTTTTGATAGCTGAATAGTATGCCACATTTTCATTAACTGGAGTGATTTTAAAAAGAAAAGTTTAATTCATTATTGTCACTGTCCTTAAAAATATCCAAGGGTACTCTTGTGTTTATAGAGTGAACTTCAGTTTTCTTATTTTAGCATTCAAGGACCTTCCATTCTGGCTTTAACCCATCACATTGCTTTATCTCCCAACAGCCCCATATTCCACTCATATGCTCTAATCACACATTTTAAGGTATGAAGCCACTTGCTGAAAAAAGTTGAGCATATTTGAAAAACCAAAATTAATTTTATGTGAATGAGATCAGATATTAGAATACATGGCATTGGTAGGCATTGAAACAGTATAAAAAGTCTATTTTTAAAATGGACTTCCTTGGAGAGACCTCATCTCTACAATAAATAAAAATATTAGCCAGGCATGGTGGCATGTGTCTTTGGTTCCAGCTACTTGGAAGGCTGAGGTGGAAGGATTGCCTGAGCCCAACCCAGCAGGTCGATGCTGGGGTGGCTGTGAGCATGCTACTGCACTCCAGTCTGGGTGACAGAGTGAGACTCCAATTTAAAAAAAGAAATGGACTCAGTGATAAAAATAGCATATATATCATCAATACAATGGTCATCATTGGCAACACCATATTAGATAAAATACATAATATTCAA
Organism: Tarsius wallacei; assembly: GCA_963574415.1. Taxonomy (NCBI): domain Eukaryota; kingdom Metazoa; phylum Chordata; class Mammalia; order Primates; family Tarsiidae; genus Tarsius; species Tarsius wallacei. The sequence continues at coordinate 4,746 of CAUYQG010231463.1, read as the reverse complement.
CTAATATAATGAAACAGGAAGTATAGCACGACATTACATATGAGGTTACTAGTCCAGAATGTTTGAATTGAATCCATTGAGCCTTCAAATGTAACTACCAGTTTTCAGGAAATACAAGGTATACAGGAACAAATTGACTTCTTGAAACAATCACTCAAATCCAGAAATTTTGCTCTTCAGTTGTCCTGCTTTCTGCAGTGAGCCAGAACCTTTTCATTTCTTCAGGTGCCATATTTAGAAAGACTTAAAGGATATAACCAGATGCAATGTATGGTCCTGGATTAGATACTGATTTGGGAATATTTGTTGCAGAAAAATATAATTTGGTCAACAGAATATTGTATTATAGTTAGGTATTAGATGAGGGGTATTTCCTGAAATGATATTACTGATTTGGGAAAGCCAGCTGTAAAAATATTTTTAGGTTGACAGAAGTTTGTGATGTAGGTATTAGATGAGGGGAATTTATTGAAATAAGGTAAATATTGTTAATTTTAAAAAGCAGATTACTAAACTATGTGGTCTTTTGAAAAAGTATGTACATATACAAAATTTATACACTAAAGTATTAACATTGGTGGTGAGAATGTGGTGTATTTATTTTTTATTTTAGCTTGTCTCTGTTTTTTTCTCCATGGCATATTGTACTATTGTGTAATAAAGTTTTATATAAAAATATATGTTAAGATTTACATACATATTTGGGTGTACATATGAATCAAGAAATACATGGAAGTATGGTCACCAAAATGTTAAATGTGGTTTTGTCAGGAGTTCAGGGGATTTTGCTTTCTTCCTAATACTTTATTATTTGAATACCTTTAAATGAGTCTATGTTATGTAACTATATGAGAAGAAAAGAGGTAAAACGATTTTCCTACAGGTGTGCAGCCACATCTGTTGTAAAAGACAAGTCACAAAAAAGAGACTAACAAAACAGTTTTGTTTATATTGCCTTTACTCTGGTTGATTTGGATGCTTATCCATCAGAACACTGCAGATGACTCATTCACCAAGAAAAGAGCACCTTCCTTTTGAATCAAGAAAGAGGAAAAGTAGGGGAGAGGCTGTAGAATAATTTTATAATTATCAAGTCTTATGAGCCAGGTGCAGTAGGGCATGCATGTAATCCCAACTGTTCAGAAGGCTGAGGCATGAGGATAACTTGAAACTGGGAGCTCAAGATTACAGTGAGCTATGATTGTGCTACTGCACTTCAACCTAAGCAACACAGGGAGACCACCTCTCTTAAAAAAAATAAGACTGAAATAGCACCTTTAGTAATCATTGTTTTGATTCCCAACTATATTGTAAATTCATTGAAGACAGGGACTTTGAATTTCAACTTCATTATATTGCTGTTGCTGTTGGTTTCACCTTTGTTGTTTGTTTTTTTGTTGTTGTTGAGACAGGGTCTCTGTTGCTTGGGCTAAAGCGTGGTGGCACAATCACATCTTACCACAATCTCGCCCTTCTGGACTCCGGTGATTTTTCTGAATAGCTGGGACTACAGGCACATGCCACCACGCTCAGCTAATTTTATTTTTTTGTAGAGACGGAGTCTTGCTATGTTGGCTGGTTTTGAACTCCTATGCTCAAGCAATTTTTCTGCCTCAGTCTCCCAAAGTGCTGGGATTACAGGTGTGAGCCATAAGCAATCGGCCTGAATTAGTTTTAAATAAAATCTCATTTTTGAGAAATGGAACTTGCTCATTTATCCTTTTCTGTGCCTTAAATACCCCAAGTCAGCTGTGTTGTCCCAGTTGATTTTGGACCTGAGAGTTAGAAGTTTTGCCTTCTAGACTGGATTCTGTAACTTAGACTGCACTACTCTATAAACGAGAAGAATCATACTGTTACTGAGACACCAGTCAGGGGTCCTGTTGCTCCTTGCACAGAAAGCCAACCACTGAGATCAAATGAGTATTGCCAGGTTTTTTTTTATTGGGTGATATAAGCTTAGGGGAAAGAATCATTCTCAATTTGTCTCCCTTATGCTACTGAAGTTCAGAGTTTATACAGTGGGGCAGGAATGTAGAAAATAGGAATAGAGAGGGGGTAAGGAAGAGGACTCGGTAAACTGGAATTGGGGAGGAGTAAGGAAGAGGAGTTGGTAAACAAAGGATCTGGCATCTCTGGATGCGTGATCTGTGAGTTTCCGTTTCTTTATACTACAGGCATGAGGGTTGATTTCCTGAGAAAAGAACTGAAGACAAAATTACTTTCAAGCTTTAAGCTCAGGAAGGTCAATTTCTATGCTTATTCAAAAAACGTGACCATTAGTTCTGTGGGGACGTTGGGCTGGTTTCAATGCCATTCTCACAGGTTTGTGGTAAAGCTGAAATGAGATATATCCATCAAAAGATCTAGCACAATCACTGGCACACTGCACTCTCAATAAAAGCCAGGTTAAGTCACACTGTTACGGCTGATTTTCAAACAGGACTGATTTCCAAAGGTGAGCGGGGGATTGCTTGTTCTAGCACCAGTATTCTTTGCAGTTTTACACTCCCCCCACTTAGGCTCAACAGGTGCTCCCCTGTCCGCTCCCACCGCCGCCAGTCCCTCTCTCTCCCAGTCCACTGCAGTCACATAGTTGCCTGTCCAAGCCCAGACAGCCCTAGTCCTGCGCCCATCCTTTGCATTTCGCGCAGGCGTTCAGTAGTCCTGAGGCGGACTGAAATCCCAGATGGGGCTCCGAGGAAAGGGAGCCCCGCCTCGCTTCCAGGTGTTGGGCCAATAGGGCCGCTCGTCATGGCCGCCAGCCTATGAGACAGGGCAGAAGGCGGGACAGAGGGCGGAAGAAGCTGCTCTCACGTGAGTAGGGGGGCGGGGAGGGCGGGGGCAGGGCAGCTGGGGAGGCCCAGGCGGCGGAGCCTCCGGGACGGCGAACGGCGGGCGGCGGAGGAGGAGACGGCGGGTCGGGTAGGGCCGCGTTTCCCTTCCTTTTACCCTCCTATCCACCAACCCCGGGAGGACTTTCCGACGGCAGCTGCGGGAGCCAAGCTTTCTTCGTGTCCCGCGGGGCTCGGCTAGTGGGGATGCGTTCAGTTCCCTGGACGGGCCGAGTTCTGAGGGGAGCCGTGATTGGGGGAGTGGGGGGAGGGGGGAGCTGCGACGGAGGGGAGAGGGCGCATGCGCAGCCTGGAACGCTCCCGGAGCCCCTGCCCAAACCGGTTCCCCCTGTCTTTTGGGTGTCTGTCTTTGCAGTCCTGCGTATTTGGCAGTCCCTCTGTCCCCCCCAGCAAAGCCTGTTTGTGTCTTGATTTTCACGCTTCAGGCTTGATCCTGTTTGGAAATTCCTACGTTCCCTCCGCCTCAGTTTCTCTCCATTGCCCACTAGGCCAGTGTCTGTGACTTGGGCTGACTTGGGCCTCAGCCTGGCTTCCTGGGCTGCGCCTAATTTGAAAGACTTGCTTTCTTTCAGTGTCGCTGTGCCATCTCAGGTTGGTCTTTATAAAAAGTATCCCAGGCATCCCACTCTTCCCATCTCCTCGAAGCATCTACCCAGTACCTCATTGCTGTGTCTTTCGATTCTCAGTAGCCTTCAGAGTTTCAGAGTGTTGAGCCAAGGTTAACTCCAGACTTTAAGGAGTTCGCTGTCCATTGCTTGGTAGTACTTTGGTCCCTGCTTTTCTAACATCCAATACTATTTATCATCTGCTCCTGCTTTACATGCATCTCCATATCTAGGGTTATTCGAGGATTCTTTTCTTGGGAGCAAATGTCCTAGGAGACCGTGTTGAGTGATCTTGCTACTAATGTTCCCGCTACTAATGCTCCGTTAGTTAAAATCATGTTCCAACTTGAGTTTGAGATCCTTTGACTTTTGTCATTTTTTATGGGAGGGAATGTCAGGGACAAGGTTTCACAATTCATTTGCTGTTTCCATTCAAATTGGCCTCTGTATTCACATACATGTGTCTGGAGTAGTAAGTTGTGTGTCTGTGTGTGTTTCCAGGTGCTTTAAAACAAAAAAAGGAAGGTGACTAGAACTGTCACATTAAATTGATGTAGTGGGGAAAAAGCTTAAGTACCAAGTGAACATTCCCCACCCCCCCTTTTTTTAAGGGAAGGACTTGTTGCCTAAATTCAAGTTTGTATAGGGTGCTATTTAATATATGTTGAAGACGTTTAAGTAGAGCTTACTAGTAAGAACTGAAAATGAATAGAGGAGAAAGATCTGTGTACTCTTCCTTTGAAGACGTCAGTTTGCATTATTAAAATTTGAATCCATGATTGATTTGTATGTATTGGTAACATTTAAAATTCACATGTAGCCGGGTGCGGTGGGCTCACACCTGTAATCCCAGCACTTTGGGAGGCAGAGGCTAGAGGATTGCCAGAGTCCAAGGGTTCACGACCAGTCTGGGCAACTTGGCGAGACCTCTTCTCTACAGTAAATAAAAAAATTAGCCCGGTGTGGTGGCATGCACCTGTAGTTTCAGCTACTTGAAAGGCTGAGGAGAGGGCAGCCCCCTTGGGTCCCCTTCCACTGTGGGAACTTTTCTGTCTTCTTAATAAATTCTGTTTTACAGTTTTTAAAAAAATTAATATTTATTAAATCTTTATTGAAAAATTAAATCATAACTTATGCAATTACAGCATGAAAAATTCTAAAAAATAGGCAAGGCGTGGTGGCTTATGCCTGTAATCCCAGCACTTTGGGAAGCTAAGACAGGAGTATCACTTGAGGCCAGGAGTTCAAGATCAGCCTGGGCAACATAGCAAGAACCACTCTATACA
>CAUYQG010231459.1:0-10873 GCA_963574415.1 Tarsius wallacei | reverse complement strand
AATTTTTTAATTTATTGTAGAGATGAGGTCACACCAAGTTGCCAGGCGGATCTTGAACCCGTGGGCTCAGGCAATCCACTCACCTCAGCCTCCCAAAGCGCGGGATTACAGGCTGAGCCACCGAGCCCAGCTAGGAATTGCTTTCTAAGCTTAGATTTAGCTGCAAGTGTCCCTGGAGTCCTTGGGAGAGCGGTGTGTCTTTTTGATCAAGTATTTGCTTCAGTAGTTTTTGTATTGGAAGATGGAAACAGTCTTCCATTTGAGACCCAAGCATGCAGAGTGGGTAGGGCTGACCTGAAACTGTCCTTCCCATGTGCTGGAGGGAAGCCCATGGGGAGGGCTCCCATTTGGTGTGGCCGAAAGAGGAGGGACCCAGACTTGGGGGAATGTGCTTATAACTGTCATGATGGCCTAGCCCGGGCCACAGATGAGCTGCAGGGGCTCCATGGGGAGGTAGCTTTCTCTGCAAGGACATGGATGTCCCCCAGTCCATGTCCTGGGGTAGGCGAGGAAGCCATACTCACGGTGGGGAGGGGAGGGTCTTTTGCTTTGCCTGAGGCCAAAAGGAGGGAGAGGGAGTCCTAAACCCTAAAGAGAAAGGGTCAGGCAACCTTCTTCCATGGAGGCATGCTGGTTCCCACAGCGTGGTGGCACACTGGAGGGCCAGGAGGGTGAGCACCAGCAGGCAGGAAGGCATGAAGCAGGGACTCGTGCACCAGAGGCTGTTTACCTACTATTTCATTCTGCGCTTGCTTTTTCTGCATTATAATTCCCGCCTGTTATCCCCAAGGCTTCAGCAAAATTTTGTTCGATTGGGTCAGATACTAATCATCGCCAATGTCAGTTCTCTTATTTCATAGAAACTTGCACATGGGCCGGGTGCGGTGGCTCAGCCTGTAATCCCCGCACTTTGGGAGGCTGAGGCAAGAGGGTTGCCTGAGCCCAGGGGTTTGAGACCAGCCTGGACAACTTGGTGAGACCTTGTCTCCACAATAAATCAATAAACTAGCCAAGTGTGGTGGTGTGCATCTGTAATTTCAGCTACTTGGAAGGCTGAGGCAGAAGGATCACCTTAAGCCCAGCAGGTTGAGGCTGCGGTGGCTGTGAGTGTGCCACTGCACTCTGTCCTGGGTGACAGAGTGAGAGTCCCACTCAAAAAAAAGGAAAAAGAAATTGGCACATGTCTGCCCAGCTGAAGACTATAGTTCCCAGCTTCCCTTGCAGCTAGATATGTCATGTGACTACATGCCGACCAATGGGATGTGAGTGGTCCTGATTCACTCCCCCTCTCAATCATGGCTTTAAGGCTTGGTGCAGCAGTGGGGGGGGGGGGTGCCTTTCTTTCTCCTTTTCTTCAATTCTGCTGCCTGAAACGTGACACAGTGGGTGCCACTTGAACTGTGCAGCCAAGGGCCATATGGAAGGGATGCAAGAGAACCAGACAGAAGGAAGGCTGGGTGCAGTGCCTCAGGCCTGTAATCGCAGCACTTTGGGAGGCTGGGGTAGGAGGATTGCTTGAGCCCAGGAGTTTAAGACCGGCCTGAGCAACACAGCAAGACCTCGTCTCTACAAAAAATTAAAAAATTAGCCGGACTTGGTGGTGCACGCCTTTAGTCCCAGCTGAGCTGGAAGGATCACCTAAGTCCAGGGGATCAAGGCTGCCAGAAGCCGTGATTGTTGTGATTGTGCCACTGCACTCCAGCCTGGGTGACAGAGTGAGACCCTGACTCAAAAAAGAAAAAAAAAAAAGGAAAAAGAAAGAACCCAAGATCCTGACCCCATGGACCTGTCCCATGACCCCGGACATTGTACTGATTGGTTAGAAATGAATATCTGCTTTGCTTAAGCCGCTGTTAGTGGGAGTCTCAGTTACAGTAACGGACCTATATTCTATGAATCCAGCCATGTTTTGGGGGGCCGTTAGGGAAGAGGGCTGGATACCACGTCCAGGCAGAGGTGATGTTGGGAGTAGGAGCAGCACCCTGGTGCAGGCAGTTAGGAGATGGCAGACAAGGCAGTAGAAGCCCTGGGAGAAGCAGCTCACTCTGGTTGCCAAGCAACTCCAGGATGGTCCATGGGATGTGCGAACATCCCCCAGGGATTCTGAGTCATATCCTGCAGAAAGAACCTGATCAAAGTGTGGTCTTCTTGAAGCCACGGGTTCCCGTTGTTAGCTAGATATGAAGGAGGAAGCTGGACGTTTGGGGCACAGCTGGGGTTATAGCCAGCTGGTCATTCGCTCTGGGGACAGACACGATGGCTGTCTCTCTTCCTTCCCTCTTGTTGGCTGACAGAGCCCACCCATTGCAACAGAGCCTGGAAAAGTGAGATGCCCCTTTCCAAGCCTCCTTTGCATGAGGGCATGAATGTGTGACTCACTCCTGGCCAGGGGGCGTGAGGCACAGTCGGCCCAGGAGCTTCTGGGAAAGGTTTCCTCCTCTTGAAAGAAATGCACGTGGGGGGAGTTTTCCACCAGGCTGAGCCGGAAGAGCAAAGGACAGAATAGCACCCAGGACCTCGACCACGTCGTCAGGCTGTTGTCCCTGGGACTGCCTCGCTCCGGACTTATTTGAGGAGATTGTGAGCATTTGTACTGCTGAAGACACGTTGGTTGGCTTTTTGTTACTTGCAGCCGAGAGCATGCTAGCTGCCACCCACGTGGTCCTTGTCTTCTGTCTCTACCTTCCTCCAGCCCTCTGGCTCCTGAGTTGCTTTCCTTCCCCAGAGCATGAGTTACCTTGGAAGTCAAGATCTTTTGGAAACCACCTGCATAAACTTGTCACCACTTCCCTTCTAAATAAGAGCCCCCCGTCCCTGCTGAGTTCTTCATCTGGTGGGGTGAGACAGAACTTTAGCCTTCAGGCAAGCCTCTGTCTGGGTATGGATTGATTCCCTGAAAATGGTCTTAGCAGTCTGCCTGTGTCTCTCTCAGGTGTGGTCCGTGAAGTGTTCATCCTGGTATACCCCTAGGGCCTAGCTCGGGACCTGGGCCAGAGGAGGTGCTTCCTGAGTGCTTGTCGAATGAATATATGAAGGAGTCAGTCACCAACTCCCACTTTCCCACTTTCCCACCTCCCTGAGCAGAAACAGTTTCCCTCCCCACTGTCTTCCTGCATGACTTTCGGGCAAGACGGCTCTTGCCGAGAGAGAGGGAGGATGGAACCCAACGCTCGGGGCCAAAGCTGCGTGTAGTCCCGCCCTTCCTAAACTCCCCTTAATCCGCCCACTGTCCGCCTCAGCTTCGGTTCAGCTCTGAGCAGAGCCTGACCCGGGTCTTCTCAAAAAAAGGAAGAAAGGAGGGAGAGAGAGAAGGAGGGAAGGTCTGTGTATTTAAGTCATTTTGAGAAGCATGGAAGAACTAAAGGGAGAAGCTATTTATTTATTATTTTTTGAGTCAGGGTCTCACTCTGTCACCCAGGCTGGAGTGCAGTGGCACCATCACAGCTCACCACAGCCTCCACCTCCTGGGCTCAGGCAGTCCTCCCTTCTGAATAGCTGGGACCACAGGCACGCACCACCACACCCGGCTAATTTTTTAAATTTTTTGTAGAGATGAGATCTTGCCATGTTGCCCAGGCTGGTCTCAAACTCCTGGGCTCAAGGAATCCTATTAGCCTCGGCCTCCCTGGGTTGATTTCTGCCTCTTTAAAAAAAAATTTTTTGTTGTTATTATTATATTTTTAGTTGGAGTCTCACTCTGCCACCCAGGCTAGAATGCAGTGGCACGCTCACAGCCATCGCAACCTTGAACTGCTGGGTTCAGGCGATCCTTCTGCTTCTGCCTCTCAAGTAGCTGGAACCACAGGCGTGCGCCACCACACCTGGCTAATTTTTTAATTTATTGTACAGAGGTCTCACTATGTTGCTCAAGCTGGTCTTGAACCCCTGGACTCAGATAATCCTCTCGCCTCCACCTCCCAAAGTACTGGGATTACAGGCGTGGGCCACCATGCCCAGTGATCTTGTCCCTTAAAAAAAAAAGAACTGAAATGAGACTGCTTTGGTAACCAAAAAAGCTTGGCACATTATGAAATGGAGGGAGGTGAATTGAGGAAGCCCACCCCTTTATTGCTGAGTGACTCGGGGAAAATTGCCTGCCTTCCTTTTTCTGTTTCTGTAAAATGAGGGTGAATATTGGTTCCGACCGCCTAAGGTCTTCGGGACAATTCGGCGAGTTACCGTGTGCCAAGCGCTTAGGAGGTGCCTGGCACAGAGGACGGCTTTGTGAGCACCCACCCACCCCCACTCCTGCCTCTGCTACCCTTGCTCTGTTACCTGGAGAAAGAAAGAGATTGCAACAGAGACAATTAGGTAGCAATTATGATAACAAATGATTCCACAGTTACACCTCAGCAAGTTGAGACCTGTCGCTACTAAACCAGTTAGACGTGTGCCGTCTTTTTAAAATTTTTTTATTTTCTGCGTCAGAATCTCACTCTGTCACCCAGGCTGGAGTGCAGTGGCATGCTCCTGGCCACCACAGCCTCAACCTGCTGGGCTCAGGGGATCCTTCCGCCTCAGCCTTCCAAGTAGCTGGAACCCCTGGCACGTGCCAACCACGCCCGGCTAAATTTTTGATTTATGGTAGAGACAAGGTCTCGCCGAGTTGCACAGGCTGGTCTCAGACTCCTGGGTTCAGACAGCCTTCTTGCCTTGGCCTCCCAAAGTGCTGGGATGACAGGCATGAGCTGCTGCGCCCGGCAGACATGTGTCATCTTAAAGTTCACATCAACTCTGAGAAGTAAATGCTCATTTGACAAAAGTGGCAACTGGGGCTGAGGAGGAGGAGTGACTCACTCCCTCAGGTCCCAGAGCAGACTGGCGGGTGGACTGGGCCTCCACGACCCTGTGTGCCATGCTCTTTGCCATCTTATCGAATTCTTTTTTTTCTTTGACTTGGAGTCTCACTCTGTCGCCCAGGCTGAAGTGCAGTGGCACGCTCACGGCCACCGCAGCCTCGACCTGCTGGGCTCCGGCGATCCTTCCGTCCCAGCCTTCCAAGTAGCTGGAACCGCAGGCATGCGTCACCATGCCCGGCTAATTTTTGATTTATTGTAGAGATGAAGTCTTGCCAAGTTGCCCAGGCTGGTCTCAAATCCACAGGCTCAGGCAATCCTGTCACCTCAGCCTTCCAAAGTGCTGGGATTATAGATGTGAGCCACTGTACCCGGCCCTTACTGAATTCTTAACCCCCTGCTGGATCCAGGGGTCCTCAGGATGCCTTGGGGTGACCGCACCGGGCTGCCTTTGGCATGACCCTCCTTTGGGAGCTGCCTTAGAACTTGTCGAAATAGTTCTGTGTTGATGTTCCCATTAGCCTATTCACGTGAGCCTTAACCTTTCTTGTGGGTCTCGTAAGTGGCATTTGGTGAAATACCGGGTGAATCAGTCATACTGAGCAAACAGGTTCCAAGGTTGCCCCACGGTAGTAGGTATGAGGGCTAGGAATGTGGGTTTCTTTGCTGAAATTAGCCAACAGAGATAACAGAATTCTTCCACTGCATATCACAGAATTGGGTTCTGGTAACAGGAGCAGAAAATGAATTTGTTAGGAGGTAAGTTACTTTATAGTAATGAAGAGAGAAAGTTCCAGAACCAAGTTTAGAAAGGACTGAAAATAGAGCCAGGCAGAGTGTAATCCCGGTCTCCTTTGGGAGGCCGAGGCAGGAGGATCACTTGAGCCTGGAAGTTCAAGACCAGCCTGGGCAACATAGTGAGACCCTGTCACTACAAAAAAAAAAATTTTTCAAAACTAGTCGGGGGTGATGGTCCATACCTGTAATCCCAGTTACCTGAGCCCAGGAGGTTGAGGCTGTGGTGAGCTGTGATCGTGCCACTGCACTCCAGCCTGGGTGACAGAGTGAGATTCCCACTCAAAAAACCCAGAAACAAAAGAAGGAGGAGGAAGAACGAGCTGGAAACAGGATGCCCTGGGGATCTTGTTGACATCAGTTGACGAGTGTTTGTTTCAGCTCTGAGGACGTGTCACTTAGGACGCTTCAGTGGCAAGGGACAGAAGACCGACCTCCACTCACACTTGCTGAGGCAGTGAGGGAGTGGATCGGCAGCAAGGACAACTCCAAAGTGGTCGATTCAGAGGGTCAAGAATGTCACGGAGAACCCAGATTCTCTCTCCTTTTTGCCCTGATCATTCACGTGTTGGCTTCCTCTGAAAGCCAGTTCCCAGTGGCTGCAAAATGCAGACTCCATTAGCAATGATGTCCGTAAGAGTGTTGGCTAAAACATCCAGCGTGGGAGAAAGGGCGTGGCCCCACGGCTGTCTCGAGAGTAAGGAGTGTGGCTGGGGCCTCTCTCCTGGAGCCTCATCTGCCCAGACTGCCCTGGGCCCTGTCCACCCCTGAACCGGTCATCTGCAGGGGCACAAGGGTGATTGGGCCCCCAGGGGACATCAGACCATGTGTGAAGACATATTTGGTTACTGCAGTCAGGGGAAGTGCTAATGGCATGGGTGGAAGCCGGGCATGCAGCTGAATACAGGCCGGCCCCTCCCCACCCCCACGCGGGAAGGAGTGAGCATTCCCAAAGCATCAGTGGTGCCAAGACCAGGAAACCCCGGCATAGACAGGTCAGGCATATCCCTCCTGCTCCTTGGCTTTCACAACTGTTGGAGTCACTTACTGTTTCCACAACAAACTTTTTCCCAGAACGTTTTCTGTCATTCTGTTTTGAGACTCAAATTTCAGAGAGGGTTTGTTTGGCTTGGCCTGGGTCACATGCCCACTCATAGGCTAACAGAGTCCAGGGCACCGTGGTTGACCAGAAGTTCCCCCACAGGAAGCTTGGGATGCTGGCACAGGAAGTGGAAGATGTTAACCAAGCAAGAGAAAACGTTCACCTCCACCGTGATGAGCTTCCTCAATGACATTCCCCCGAGGAAGACCTCCTGGAACGATGTGCAATGACGGGGGGTGGTGGGGGGGGAAGACACAGATGAGTCTGACCTCAAAGATGGCTGCCGTCAACGCCTTCCCTTCCTGGATGCGTGGGCCACACCCTTGGGTCTGTGGCCTGGGCCTCCACCCCCTCGAATCTGGTCTGGCCTTGACCTTGTGATTGTTTTGACTGACAGAAAATAGTAGAAGTGATGCTGGGTCAGTTCTGAACTTCCTGCGCCTTGCAACCCTGCGCCGCCATGGAAGGAGTCTCAGCTGCTCTCGTGGGAGAGCACTGAGAAGCCATCTTGGACTTCAGCCCCCGTGACATGATGTCAACCCCAGCAGCCAGTCGCACAGGAGACCCCCGGTGGGGGCGCTCTCACACCACAGACTGTGAGGGGTGCTAATAAGTGGTTTTCAGCCAGGGTTTGTGGGGTGGTTTGTCATGTAGCAATTGATAATATAATAATAATATAAAGATGACATACATGTAAAATTAAGATATTTCTACATTCATATTTACTACTTCTTTAATTAAAATCTTTTTATAATAAAAGTGATATAAAAGCATTATGAAAAATGGAGGGGAAAAAACCAAACACCACTCCAGTTAAACAGATTTAACCCCAATCACTATTAGCATTCAGCTGTGTATTTTTTTATTTGAGTCGGGGTCTCACTCTGTCTCCCAGGATGGAGTGCTATGACACGATCACGGTTCGTCACAGCCTTGAATGCCTTGGCTCAGGCAATCCTCCCGCCTCAGCCTTCCAAGTAGCTGGGACTACAAGCACAGGCCACCACGTCTGACCAATTTTTTGATGTTCTGTAGAGATGAGGTCTCGCTATGTTGCCCAGGCTGGTCTCAAACTCCTGGGCTTAAGCAATCCTCCTGCCTACACCTCCCAAAGTGCTGGAATTACAGGCATGAGCCACTGCGCCCAGCTTTAGTTGTATATCTTGCCAGTCTTTTTTCCTATGTAAGCTTTCAGTACAGCGGTTTGAGAACATCTTTTTTTTTTCTTTACTATTATGTCATCATTATTATTTTACACCACCATGAAGTCTTTGTAACAAGCAAGCTTACAACTACTCCTAATAGCCACCAGTAGTAGACAGAATAACGGGCTCTAAAGATGCCTGTGCCCTAAACTCTCGAATCTGTGGTTTTTACATGGCAAAAGGGACTGCAGGTGCTTAGGTTGAGCACCTTGAGATGGGGGAATGCCTGGATCCTCCAGGTAGACCCAGGGTTTCTTAGAAAAGGGATGCAGGAAGGCTGGCATCAGAGAAGGCAATTGAGGAAGGGCGACAGAGAGGCCCCTGAAGGTGCCAGGCTGCTGGACTGAAGAGAAAGACTGGGCCACGAGCCATGGAGCACAGAGGCCTCTAGAAGTTGGAAATGCCTGGAAATAACAAAGAAACAGGCTCTCCTTGAAGCCTCCAGAAGGCACACAGTTCTGCCAACGCCTCAGTTTTAGCCCTGAAAGACCCACTTTTGGACTTCTGGCTTCCAGAACTAAACGTTAATAACTCTCCTGCTTTAAGCCACTAAACTGTGGAAATTTGTTACAGGCTGGACGTCTCACACCTGTCATCCAGCACTTTGGGAAGCCGAGACAGGAGGACTGCCTGAGTCCAGGAGTTCAAGACCAGCCTGGGTGACATAGCAAGACCTTGTCTCTATAAAAAAAATCAAAAAATTAGCCAGGGTGGTGGGGCATGCCTGTTATCCCAGCTGCTTGGGAGGCTGAGATGGAAGGATCACCTGAACCCAGGAGGTCAAGGCTGGGGTGGCTGTGAGCATGCCACTGCACTCCAGACTGGGCGACAGAGTGAGACCCCCCCCTCAAAAAAAAAAAAAAAAGAAATTTGTTACAGCATCAAGAGGAAACTAAGGCATCAGCCTATTGAGCGTTTGATGCACATAATCTTATTTAATTCTCAGAACTGCCCTCTGAGGCAGGGACTATCACTCCCTCCATTCTAGAAATGAGAGATTTGGTACTCAGGGAGATGGAGGGCTTCCTCAAGCCTCACAGGGCAGGGACACGTCCTGGCCCTGCCATTTAGAGTTCTACTTACAAGTCACATGAGCACAGGATTTACTTGGACCCATGTAAACACACAGACACTGGTCTATGCCTCTGTCATTCTGCCATCTTTTTTATTGTTGTTGTTGTTTTTCCCCCAGCATGAACATGGTGACTTCTGTGGAAGTCCCCACCAGCCGTCAGATGAAAAGTACAGTTTTGAAACCGCAAGGGTCATTGACTCGTGACATAGTCTTTGTTGTTACTGGCAGCAACGGGTTCCATGTGAGAAACTGACATGCCAATGCGTTCCAGGGTTTGGATGGGCTGGATGAAATTTTGAAGATCTGCTGAATTTTCACAGTTCTGTCAACCCCCTGTTTTTGAGATTCGATTTTCGTGTTACATTTATAGAAAATCTGCAAAGCTTCTGAAATGGACTCAAGACTCAACACATCTATAAACTATAAGATGGCCAGGAGTTTGAGCCAACAGGACGCTTTTCTGCTTCCGAATTTCCCCTCCTTCCGTAGGCCGGTTCCTCCGTGCATGCAGCTCACAAGGATGGGGGTGTGATCCAGCAGTGTCTCCCCAAGATGCTTTGGCATTGAACTGCTTGGAATGTGCTGGAAAGCGGTCACTCCTCATGTCCGACACCAACTGTCTACATTTCCTCAGAGCTCTCCATTTGCTCACAGGTAAGTGCGGCCGGCATGCTTGAGGGTGACCGCGTCCCAGGCTTTTTAGTGCCTGTGACCCAAGTCCCCATTGGAATCAAGATCGGCTTCACAAGCCGGGCTCGGTGACAGCCTGTAATCCCCCGCCTTGGGAGGCTGAGGTGAGTGGATTGCCTGAGCCCGCGGGTTCGAGATGCGCCCAGGCAACTTGGCGAGACCTCATCTCTACAATAAATCAAAAAATCAGCCAAGTGTGGTAGCGCATGCCTGTAGTTCCAGCTACTCGGAAGGCTGAGGCGGAAGGATCGCCGGAGCCCAGCAGGTCGAGGCTGCGGTGGCCGGGAGCGGCCACTGCACTCCAGTCTGGGCGACAGAGAGAGACTCCAACTCAAAAAAAAAAAAAAAAGATCAGCTTCACAATTGACACCAAGCTTGAGGTCTTCAATAGCTATTGTGTCTTCAATAGCCCGGCTGAAGAGTCTTCATCTATAATAATTTTTTCACATTTTAAAAACGAAGGCATCATTTACCTGCAGTAAAAATGGACCCTGTTTACAGTTCTGTGACTTCCGACAGATGTACACAGTCACCTATCCATCACCACCATCGAGGTGTGGAACCTTTCTGTCACCCCCCACATATTCCCTGGGGACCCTTTGGCACCTATCCTTGTGCCCACCCCCAGCCCTTGGAAGCCATCTCTCTGTTTTCTGTTTCCATGGTGTTGCCCTTTTGCAAAATGCCATATCAATAAACTCATATAACACGGAGCTTCTGAGTCTGGCTTCTTTCACTCAGCATGAGTTTCATCCATATCACTGCTTTTTTTTTTTTTTGGAGTCAGGGCCTCTGTTACCCAGACTGGAGTGCAGTGGCTCGATCATAGCTCACTGCAGCCTCAAAGTCCTGGGCTCAAGCGATCATCCTGCTTTAGCCTCCTGAATAGTTGGGGCTCCAAGGTGTGGGCCACTATGCCTGGCTAATTTAAAAATTTTTTTTTGTAGAGGTGAGGTCTTGCAATGTTGACCAGACTGGACTCAGGTGATCCTCCCACCTCAGCCTCTCCCAGTGATTCCAGGCATGCCTGGCCTCATGCTTTTCATTCCTAAGTAGTAGTCCATTGAATGGACGTACCACAGTTTGTTTATTCATTTCTCAGTGGCGAGGCCTTTACATTGTTTCCCATTTTTGGCCATTGTGAATAAGGCCACTATAAATATTTGCGCATAGGTTTTGTGTGAACAAAAGTTCTTATTATTTCTTTTTT
>CAUYQG010231456.1:116-13121 GCA_963574415.1 Tarsius wallacei | reverse complement strand
GAAGGCTGAGGTAGAAGGATCATCTGAGCCCAGCAGGGCGAGGCTGTGGTGGCCGCGATCACAACACTGCACTCCACCCTGGGTGAAATAGTGCAAAACCAACTCAAAAAAAAAAAAAAGAAATTAGAACTGACAAATATGTATATATATAAAATATATATATTATATATATATATGTTAGAAAGCAGTATTTATTTATTTGTTTGTTTGTTTTTGTTTTTGTTTTTTGAGTTGGAGTCTCACTCTGTTGCCCAGGCTGGAGTGCAGGGGCGCATTCACGGCCACCGAAACCTCGACCTGCTGGGCTCAGATGATCCTTCTGCCTCAGTCCTCCAAGTAACTGGAACTACAGGCATGCGCCTCCACGCCTGACTAATTTTTTGATTTGTTGTAGAGATGAGGTCTGGCCAGGTTGCCCAGGCTGGTCTCAAACCTGTTTGCTTAGGCAATCCTCTCACCTCAGCCTCCCAAAGTCCTGGGATTATAGGTGTAAGCCACCGTGCTCGGCCTTATATATTTTATTTTTATTTTATTTTTTGAGTCGAAGTCTCACTCTGTTGTCCAGGCTAGAGTGCAGTGGCACCATCACAGCTTACTGAAGCCTCGACGCCTGGGCTCTGGCGATCCTCCTGCCTCAGACTCCTGAGTAGCTGGGACTACAGGCACGAGCCACGACATCTGGCTAATTTTTTGATTTTTTTTGTAGAGACGAGACTTTGCTATGTTGTCCAGGCTGGTCTCAAACCCCTGGGCTCAAGCGATCCTCCACTCCTACCTCCCAAAGTGCTAGGATTACAGGTATGAGACAACACGCCTGGCCAATTTTCAGATATTAAAAGTAAAAATTTTTGGACGTATATCATTTAATCATATCTATCGAGCTTTTAAATAAATTAGATCGGGTATCCATAAATGAGATTATTGCTGGAACGAGACAAGGTTTGGTGAAAAAATATTGCAAAAAGAAGTAATTTAGCATAGAAGCCATAAGTCACTACAATTACATTTATCAAAATGTAATGAGTACATAGAGTTAAAAAAAGAAAGAAACCATTGACAAATGAAAGCAAGCAGTAGGCGGGGCTGAAGAGAAAACGTGGGTATGCGTTTACAATACTCACAGTTTGACAAGTTGGTGAAAATGTTTCTCTCATTAATCTGAATAAATGTTAAGAAAATATAAAATTTACCCTTAATATAAAACCCTTCTTGGAAATATGTTAATTGCAAGAAGGTGGGACTTTCTAGCTCCTGCCTATTGAAATAATGCAAAATAGGCATCTGACCAGTGTCCTTGATTGAAGAGGTGTCCGCCAATCATATAGTGTGGTGTTTCGAGCTGTCCTTTTGCCTGGAGCATGGGCGTGGGGTACCACGCCTGACCCTGAGCAGGTGTTTTATAGTGTTCATTACCCCTCCCTGTGCAGAGAACAGGACTCCTATGAACAGGAAGACCTGGCCAAAGTCAGCAGGCCAGCTCCATGGCCCCATGTCCTAGGAGAGAGTCCTTGTGGCATTTGAGCAGCTGGGAACGGATATCCTTAGGACATCTCCCTGGGCCGTCAGGCATCTCTCCTCTTAAAGTAGCCCCTGTGTGAGACTGTGTGCTCAGCTCTGACTCTCCAGCAGGGGGCGTCGCACGTCCATTTCTTCTCGGGTCAACGATGTGCTGTAGGTTGCAGGGTGACAACAAATCTGATCTTAGCTTAAAGACCTGGATAAATATATTTCTATTCTTCTTTGCTGATTTGAGGGAAAGCAGGGGCATTAAGAGCGAAAACAAGGAGAGAGGTATGAGGATAGGTGACCACAGGTTGGGTACTTCAGAGAGACAAATGATGTGACTTTATTCTAGAATTTAGAGAATGTAAACATTATACAAGTTACTATGGATTACAGATCCACTCAGAAAACAAAATTATTTCAAAATGAACACATTTCAATTTGACAACGTGGTCATCAAATGAAAACATCATGGTAAAACACAACAACAACAACGTTAGATCACGCTTTCCATTGATGCAATTTTCGGTTCTCAGCATGAGACAGAGTTTAGTTTCCAGAAACCCTCTCAGCTTGGTTTAACCCAACTTGACTAAACACACAGACCATGGGAATACACATCTCCCGGGAAAACAGAGAATCTTCCTGGGAACAGCAACCACTTGGGAGAGTATAATTATTCTCCAGAAACCCAGATGCAGAGAAGCAGTTGGTAACTACTTCAGAGAATCACTGCCAAGTAGGACAACTCAAAGAAGAAAGGTGAGTATCAGATTAGGAAGGGACAACTACACACGATGCCACATTTTTTCATTTTTTGAATCGTGATCTCTGTCGCCCGGACTGGAGAGCAGTGGCACCATCACAGCTCACTGCTGCCTTGACCTCCTGGACTCAGGCAATCCTTTAGCCTCGGCCTCCTGAGTAGCTGGGACTGCAGGCACATGCCACTTCGCCTGGCTAATTTTTTAATTTTTTGGTGGAAAGGCGGACTTGCTATTTTCCCAGACTGGCCTTGGGTTCAAGTGATCCTCTTGCCTCGGACTCCCAAAGTGCTGGAATTATAGGTGTGAGCCACTCCGCCTGATTGGACACCATGTTTTGTTTGGAATTCAGGTCCACCCCATTAGTTGATGTCTGTGAGTCTCTCTGGCCCTTATTCATTCCTATGGTGTCAGCCAATCTAATTCTCCAACCTCAATTGCTCATATTTCCTCTGACCTGCAGGACCTTACTGGATCTCTCCCAGCTCCTTCAAAAATCACTATGTCCAAAGCCAAACTCACAATTTTCCTCATCTTCTGTTATCCCAGAGGCAGACAAAATTCTAAGATCCCTACCCCTCCTCTCAAGCGCTGGTGAGCTGGCCAGCTAAGGTGAGTTCTTTGGAAGAGGGTCTAAAGGTCAGAGTTGACAAAGGTCAGAGGTTTGCCACTGCAGCAGGGAGTGGTGGGGTAGCCTTTGGGGGCGGGGGGTGAAGGGCCTTAGTCATGTGAATCTTGCCAGCAACCTGAATGAGCTTAGTGGCAGATTCCTCCTCAGTCAACCCTCCAGATGAGAATACATCCCAGCCCACACTTTCACGGCAGCCTTATGAGGCCAGGAGCAGAGGGCCAGCCTAAGCTAGGTCCAGATTCCTGCTCCACAGACACTGAGAGACAGGAAGTGGGTGTTGTTTGAGGCTGCTAAATGTGTGGTCATTTGTTACCAATAGAAGACTAATACAACCCCACATGGGGTCGGCATCTAATTTTCAACCTTCAATCAGTTAGAGACCTGATGGACTGTACTTTTGAGATAGCCTCCATTTGGTCCCTCTCTGACCTCAGAGCTGTTGCTCAGGTTCGAGCCTCTCTCTTTGGCACTCTAGACCTCTGCTAGTTAGTGGCTGCTGTGGCTCCAGGGTGAAATGCAAACATCCTCAAACAGCGTCTAAGGGTCTCTCCATCCACCTAGACCCATTTTCATCCTCATCTTCTGGAAATTTCCCTCTTCACTCTGCAGAGACCAGGAAGCCTTCCAGGAGTAGGAAAATATGTGGTTTCTTAGATTTTGCGTATCCATGTGTTTCATGCACAAATGAGACTTTTAATAACAGGACTCATCAGTCAATTTTAATATATGTTATATTTCAAATATCCTTTTTTTTTTTTTTTGAGTTGTGGTCTCACTGTGTTGCCCAGGCTGGAGTGCAGCGGCATGGTCATAGCTCATCACAGCCTCGACCTTTTGGGCTTAGGTCATCCTTCTGTCTCAGCCTTACGAGTAGCTGGGACTACAGGTGCACACCACCATATCTGGCTAATTTTTAAACTTTTTTTTGTAGCGGCGGGTCTCACTATGTTGCCTAGGTTGGTCTTGACCTCTCAGGCTCAAGCAATCCTCTCACCTCAGTTACTCAAAGTGCTGGGATTACAGGCATGAGCCAACCTGCCTGGCCTCAAATATTCTTTCTTATCAACATACCACCCATATATCAAAACTTGCTAAAATTCTGCTGATAAACATGTGTCACCTTAAATATATTGAATCTAGAGTTTTTGAAATTTAGAAATTCAAAGATTTTAAATCTTTGCCCTATAACCCCCAAATGGTTCTGAGGCCAGTAAAACTTGTAATCGAAGGTGTCATTCAGATCATTCAGAAAGTTGACAGTTACCCCTTTAAATCTTATATCAGTGCATACTTACTTTAAAGCCCATGTATATTTTTGTTTGCTTTGATATTTCTTTGGTAGTATGACAAATCTAATTTTCAAATTATGATTTGTGAGATGATTAACCCAGATAGCTGGAACTCTTATGTCTTGTGTTGCAATATGCAGGCAGTCAGAACCCTGAAGGTATAATAACCACCATGTTGCATGTCTTATAATTTAGAGAAGTTTTCCCATGTGTGAGTCTGTCATCAGAAGGAACACCAGGAACTATCACTGCACACACTATAAATGTGCCATTTAACAGAGATAATGGGCCAGGTATGGTGACTCATGCCTGTAATCCCAAGTGGGAGGATCTCTTGAGCTCAGGAGTTCAAGGCCAACCTGGGCAACATAGTGAGACCTTGACTCCAAAAATAATGAAAAAAATTGGCTGAGTGTGGTGGCACGCGCCTGTAGTAGTCCCTGTTACTCTGGAGGCTGAGGCAGAAGTATCACTTGAGCTCAGGAGGTTGAGGCTGCAGTGAGCCATGATTGTGCCATTGCATTCCAGCCTGGGTAGCAGCATGGGACCCCAACTCAACAAACAAACACATCAAAAAAATAAGCAAAAAGAGACAACGCAAAAAAGGGAAAAAGAAAATAAAGTTTTGATTTCATTAATAATGTAGAACATTTTCTCTTTTAGAAGCATCATGCACTATCTTAATATGTTTCTTGTCAGTAGTCATTTTATTTTATTTCCTCCTAGAAGTACATATTATTTAATGTCTTGATCTCTGGAAGGTTGTGTGTGAAATAAATGTCTGTTGTTTAAACCACCGAGTCTGTGGTATTTTGTTATAGCATCCTGGGCTGAGTAAGATACTTCAGCTTATAATTTCAGCTTCTTGACTGAGTACTTAATTCTCATATTAAACCTTACATGTCAAATGATGACTGGACGGTGTCACTGCCTGATTGAAGATCAAGCCATCAAGAATATTCTCTGAATGTTACAAGTAAGAATTTGAAGACTATACAGTTGGAATCTTACAAATTCTCTAAGAACATACCAATTTCTCTAGTCAGAGTCACCATTTCTGGGAGGGTCAAGATCTCAGAAATCCTGGCTCTCCTTGCCTTTCCACCAGACCATCTCCCATGTCCAATCCTCCAATGGATTTGTCACTTCAAGAATGTGCCCATACTTTTTAAAAGAAAACCTTCACACCTCCACACACTCCTGTACTTTACAATTTTTTTGGGGGGGGGTGTCTCACTCTGTCACTCACTGGCTGGAGTGCAGTGGCATGATTACCTGAGCCTTGACCTCCTGGGCTCAGGTAATCCTTCTGCCTCAGCCTCCCAAGTAGCTGGGACTATAGGCACACATCATCATGCCTGGCTAATTTTTTTATTTTTTGTAGAGATGAGGTCTTGCTATGTTGCCCAGGCTAGTCTTGACCTCCTGGGCTCAAGTGATCCTCCCGCCTCGGCCTCCCAAAGTGCTGGGATTACAGGTGTGAGCTACTACACCCAGTCAACCTTGCCATTTTTGTTCTGCAGTCACAAGATGGTGGTAGTGGCAATGCAGGAGATGCTGCTAGGTTTGCCATCTCCCAGGAAAGTGAAAGAAGCTTGTCAATGATCTTGGATTTCCTAGTGCAAAGAAAGTCTATGGTACACAGGCCCCTGCTGTTTATGATGGGCAGGGGGGCAGTTAGAGAGCCCTTGGAGACAAGAGCTGACCCAGAACTTTTTAGTTTCAGAGTTTCCACTTTGGGCTCAGTGTCCCCAGCCACAAGAGGGTATGAGATCTGGCCTAAGAGCAACCGGATGGACTTTTGACTTTTGCTACACTTTCATCCTGCCATTGTCCCCCCGATAAGTTGTATGGCCCAGCAGAGGGCATTTATGAGAAGAGAAAGTGGAAATTTCGCCTTGGCCTAGAATCATTCTCCAGAATACTGGCTCCTACACGTGAGGCAGTAACACACTCTGCAGGTAACAACTTTTTTTTTTTTTTTTTTTTGAGTTGGAGTCTCACTCCGTGGCCCAGACTGGAGCGCAGTGGCCGCTCCCGGCCACCGCAGCCTCGACCTGCTGGGCTCCGGCGATCCTTCCGCCTCAGCCTTCCAAGTAGCTGGAACTACAGGCGTGCGCTACCACACCCCGGCTAATTTTTATTGTAGAGATGAGGTCTCACCAAGTTGCCCAGGCGGGTCTCGAACCCGCGGGCTCAGGCAATCCACTCATCTCAGCCTCCCAAGGTGCGGGATTACAGGCTGAGCCACCGAGCCCTGCTAGGTAACAACTTTTTATACCTAACAAATAACTGCATGTTTTCCAACTCCAAACCCAGGAGGACATTTGAAAAATAGGCTGGAAATAGGTTAGGAAAGGTAGAGCAGCTTCTTTGCTGAGTTTACTCTTCCGTTGTTCTCTGTTGTCTTGTCCTCAACCCTACCCACCTAACCCTTTGACTGTGTGCGGCGCTCCTGCTGGGTAAGGACCATGTCTAATCCCACGTCTTCTGAAGCCCCTTGTGTTAGACGTTCAATTTTCCAGGAACACAGAGCCATGCAGGTTGCTAAGGCTAACGTGGCTTATCAGGGAAGAGCCTCTCATAGTGACCTGGTGGCTACCAAGAAGCTCACACCCCTTGAGTCTTTGTTTCTTGTTCTCAATGATTCTGCCCCAAGTTTTCTTTTTTTTTTTTGAGTCAGAGTCTCACTCTGTTGCCCAGGCTGGAGTGCAGTGGCATGCTCACGGCCACCGCAGCCCCGACCTGCTGGGCTCAGGCTATCCTTCTGTCTCATCCGTCCAAGTAGCTGGAACTACAGGCACAAACCACCACGTCCGGCTAATTTTTTTGATTTATTGTAGAGATGAGGTCTCGCCAAGTTGCCCAGGCTGGTCTCAAACACCTGGTCTCAGGCAATCCCCTCGCCTTGGCCTCCCAATGTGCTGGGATTACAGGCTTGAGCTGCTGCGCCCGGCCCCCACTTTCTTTCTTAAAAAAAAAATAGTAGAGACAAAGTCTCACTATGTTGCCTAGGTTGGTCTGGAACTCTGAGTCTCAAGCAATCTTCCTGCTTCTGCCTTCCAAAGTGCTGGGATTAGAGGTGTGAGCCACCCAGCCCTTCCTAAAAGCTTTTAAATCACTGCTTTCAAGAAAACTCCCTTCTGCCCAAAACAACAGCAGCTGCAGCCACAACAAAACCTAATTTTAACTTTTCTTTTTAATGAGCACTTCCTGCTTTCTGACTTGGAACAATTATATAATACTTTAAGTATCTTAAAGAAAATCAATTTAATGAACTCATAAAATCTGCCGCAGTTTTCTCCAATGCAGTGAAATCTACTTTGACTATGCCAAAGATTTTTGAGTTCAAAGAGCTTGAAAAAGCTTCAACATTTAAGGCGTTGCTTTACAGCCTTTTTATAAAGGTCAATAAAAACATCATGGAATTAGAGTAAATATCAGTGTGGCTATGGTGAGCAGTTAGACTCTGGAGTTCTGGCTTTTTGTCTTGTGCTGTCATGTCTGAGGTTTCTGGACAGCATGTTCTCTGTTTTACTGCAGTCATTTTTAGTCATCTATCTATATTTTTTAATAAGCGATAAGAGTTTGGCTGCCATGCGTCTGAATAGGAGCCTTGTTATCAGTTAATGCTGGATTTTCTCATTCAAGATTTGTCTTTTTAGAGATGCATTATTGTTGTTGTGTGAGAATGGACATGGGTTTTCACAATATGACACTTTTGGAAAGAATATTCTGAAAAATCACTTTCTTTTGTGCCAACACAAAGCTCCAACACAAAGAACATCTCAAATACCAAACTGGCCTAGCACCTGACTCAGTGAGAATTTGAAGAGAAAATGAACAAATGAACATAGAAAAAGCTGTTTTTTTTCTTAGGTTATTTCCTTCCCTGCCTCAGAACTTCCTTTCAAACAGGTTTAAAGGCCAGGCTTGGTGGCTCAGCCTGTAATCCCAGCACTGTGGGAGGCTGAGGCAAGTGGATTGCCTGAGTCTGCGGGTTCAAGGCCAGCCTGGGCAACTTGGCGAGACCTTGTCTCTACAATAAAATCAAAAATTAGCCGGGCTCGGTAGCATGTACTGGTAACTCCAGCTACTTGGAAGGCTGAGGCAGAAGGATCGCTGGAGCCCAGCAGGTCGATGCTGGGGTGGCCGTGAGCATACCACTGCACTCCAGTCTGGGCAATTGAGTGAGACCCCCAACTCAAAAAAAAAAAAGGTTTAAAGCTGTAGAAAAGTTAAAATTCTTTCCTCCTCCCCAATTCTTCCTTCATTGGCAAGCAAAACTATATATATATAATAAGTATGACATGCACACATGTGTATATATACATATATATGTGTGTGTGTGTGTGTATGTTGAAAAGGCTTGAGACTCAAGGATATAGTTATTCATAATCTGAGACTGAGTCTCCGAATAAATGCTGCATAAAATTCTACTTTCTCAGATTATAAATGTCTGTAGGCAATCTAATTCCAAGGCAAAAAAGAAAAAAAAGGATACAATCCTCGCACTCAGAAAAATTTCAACACAATCCAAAATTTCTGCTATATACAGTTGGTGGACAAAAGGAAAAAATGTCCCTCCCAATTCATTTACAGGTTTTGAGATGCTATGACCTGTTACCAGCTGGGTGTGTCTAAATTGCTTCCAAATGGCTTTGTGTGTTCAGTATCTTTGAATTTGATCTTGAGGTTTTACCCAAAGGGTAGTAATGTCCCTTCAGGTTTCTTGCTTTAAATAGATCTAGGCACAATGCAGAAACTCTTTCTAAAGAGTCTTGTGATGTTTCCCAGTTCACACAGCACGTTTCATTCTTTATTTCATCTGATCCTCATAGCAAACCTTGAGGCTTGTTTTTTTCCCGGTGTTTTCTGCTACCCTCCTATTTACTTCTAGTCCACCTGTGTCTAATGCCAAGCCAAGGTGGGGCAGGGTGGCCCAGAGGAGGGGCGGCTTCTTAGTACAGTTGTGAAAACATCCCCTTCAGTCTTACCACAACCCCGAGAGACAATTGGACTCAGGAGCATTTGTCTTTTTTTCATTTTTAATCAAAAAAGTATGACTCTTACTACACTTGATCTTAGCCAAAAGGCCGAGAAGCGATACTCTTAACATACTATGTAAGTTAACTTTGGCAGAATTTCCAAAACGTAGTTTAATCTCTATTGGGCAGTTCCAAGCACAGTTCTACAAAGTACTTTATGTTTAAAAGATAAAACGTTAACTTTTTGATCGAGGAAGAGAAACCGTGGTCCTTCATTTGTAGTTACAGGAGGTACCTGAGTACATGGAAAAAGGACTAAGTCATGCTGTGGCCATCACACAAGGAAATTTTCTAGAATGATTACAGATCTGAAGGAGGCAGCCTCAGTGGAACCAGCCACTCTGAGTATAGCACAGGGATGAGGTTTGGTTTTTTTTTGAGTCAGGGGTCTCACTCTATTGCCCAGGCTGGAGTACAGTGGCACAATCACAGATCATGGCTAACCTCAGTCTCCCAGGTAGCTGGGACTACAGGTGACACACCACCATCAACCACCAGCTAATTTTTTTTTTTGAGTCACGGTTTCACTCTGTCGCTCAGGTTGTAGTGCAGTGGCATGATCATGACTCACCACAGCCTTGACCTCCTGGGCTCAGGTAATCCTTCCGCCTGAACCTCTTGAGTAGCTGGAACTATAGGCAAGTGCCACTACAGCAGGCTGACTTTTTAAATTTTTGGAGAGATGAGGTCTCGCTATGTTGCCCAGGCTGGTCTCGAACTGCTGGGCTCAAGCAATCCTCTCGCCTCAACCTTTTTTGCCTAGGCTACAAGGATGAGTTTTGAGAACCCCTGGGTCACTTACACCCACAGTAGAAAGGTCTGAGATAAGGAATGGTAGGGACTTATGGTTGTGAAGTTTACCTATTGGGTTCTGTTTACATGTAGACCTTCTGTTATGACAATAGCTTAAATAAAATGATTTCTTTTTCATCATAGTCATTTGCATTTATTCTATATTACTAATGTATTTTAATTGCCACTGTAGAGTTTAAAACTAATTTTATATTGTCACCTTTTATAAGGTGACAAATTGTCAGATTTACCTGTGAGCTTTGGGTGAGCCTTCTGGTTTTACAAGAATGCCATTATTCATCTCTCATTTATATTTAAAAATATCCAAATATTTGAAGGTTATATTTACTAAACAATCAAGAAAACACTTTTTTTTTGAGGGTTTTGGTCTGACTCTGTCATCCAGGCTAGAGTGCAGTGGCATAATCACGGCTTACTGCAGCCTCGACCTCCTGGGGTCAAGAAATCCTCCCATCTCAGCCTCTCAAGTAGCTGGGAATACAGGCATGCACCACCATGCCTGGATCATTTATATATTTTTTGTAGAGATGGGGTATTGCTATATTTCCTAGGCTGGTCTTGAACTACTGGCCTTAAGCAGTCCTTCCACCTCAGCCTCTCAAAGTGCTGGGATTACAGGCATGAGCCATCATGCCAGGCTAAGAAAAAACATTGGTTTTTTTTTGAGTTGGAGTCTCATCTCACTCTGTCGCCCAGGCTAGAGTGCAGTGGCACGCTCATGGCCACCGCAGCCTCGACCTGCTAGGCTTAGGCGATCCTACTGCCTCAGCCTTCCAAGTAGCTGGAACTATAGACGCACACCTCCACACCTGGCTAATTTTTGTGATTTATTGTAGAGATGAGGTCTCACCAAGTTTCGCAGGCTGGTCTCGATCCCCTGGGCCCAGGCAATCCTCTCGCCTTGGCCTCCCAAAGTGCTGGAATTACAGGCTGAGCCACTGCGTCCAGCCAGAAAAAACTTTTTTTTATGCCAAATCCTGCTTCTCTGAACTCCTCATTTTGCATGGATTACGTAGAAAGGAACCAAATGTTGAGCTTAATTCTAAATGTACAACACTTGTTGCAGGGTAGTTCCAATTTAAAACAAAGGGAATAAAACTTAATAGAAATGTGTGTGCTCACCCAAACTTATCCTCATTAGCCAGTCGCTTACAGTCGATCTCTGCCAAGATTTCTCTCACATGCTGCATTTAGTGTTTCATGATGTTTCACATTGTTATTTATTTATTCATTTATTTTTTGAGTTGGAGTCTCACTCTGTTGCCCATGCTGGAGTGCAGTGACCTGCTCATGGCTACTGCAGCCTCGACCTGCTGGGCTCAGGCGATCCTTCCGCCTCAACCTTCCAAGTAGCTGGAACCACAGGCGCGCGCTACCACGCTCGGCTTAATTTTTTTATTTATTGTAGAGACAAGGTCTCACCAAGTTGCCCAGGCTGGTCTTGAACTCCTGAGCTCAGGCAATCCTCTTGCCTTGGTCTCCCAAAGTGCTGGAATTATAGGCTCGAGTCACCGCGCCCGGCTCATCGTCACTTATTTCTAAGCCAGGGTGGTTAATCTTTATGCAAGTACAGACAGCTAAGGGACGAGGGTTTCCATTTTCCTTTTCGGATGGACTGACTTTCCAGTTACCTTTCTTCTTATTTGAGAAAAAAGGATATTTTTTGAGATTTAAAATAAAACATGCTCATTTGTATGCCTTTTTTTTTGGGCAGTTTAAAGCTATTTTCCCAACCTGATTTTTATGTCACAGCTAAAAATACCAAAAACAAACCACAATACTGTTTCAGAATATATCAGCTTAAAAAACCTTGATAAGCAAAGGGAAATTGAAACCATCTAATGTTCCCGCAAATATCAAAACTTCTGTGTGTTTTAGGCGATAGCAATCTACCCAGAGCTCCAGGAATAGAAGAAACCAGAAAGAAGACTGAGCACTCAGCCCACGTGCTGTTCATTGTGTATTTCCACACAGAATCTGCACGCACAAGCTGGAAACTTTAGTTTCTTCTTTGGGCATAGCTAAATAATCAAAAGCATGGAGAAATATTCAGTTTTGTGGCTGGACTTTCTGTTTGCATTGTGTTTGCAAATACTTGGCACTGTCAACCAAGTAAGATTTTTAAAATGGCGTTTGGCTCAGAAGCCTCTCTTACAATTAGTCTAAGTGAAATCAACATATTTCTTCTCCTGGACCCATTTGCTTTAAGGTCTTACCTTTTGTTAGTAAACGAAGGCCATGCTGAAAATATCACACATCAACAGACAAGTGGAGGTGTTTTTCTTCCTCGGTATCTGATGTCAACCACACACTTGAGATTTGATTTTTCTTTTTTTTTGAGTCAGAGTCTCACTCTATCACCCAGGTTGGAGTACCGGGAGCGGCCACTGCAGCCTCAACCCACTGGGCTCTGGCAATCCTTCCGCCTCAGCCTTCCGAGTAGCCGGAATTACAGGCATGCGCTACCATGCCAGGCTGATTTTTTTATTTTTTTATTGTGGAGATGAGGTCTCGCCAAGTTGGCCAGGTGGGTCTTGAACCCACGGGCTCAGGCAATCCACTCACCTCAGCCTCCCAAAGCTCGGGATTACAGGCTGAGCCATCGAGCCTGGCTTATTTTTAAAAACACATTTAGATTTCACTGTACTTAATGTGACAAAATGAAATTTAAGGAACCATCTGTATCAGCAGTTCCACTTTTACTTCTAGCTTGGGTTATTGATTATCTTTGAGAACGATTTCTTCCCTTGGGAAGCTTAAAAAACACGGGCGAGGTCGAGGTGAGAGGATTGCCTGGATCCACGGGTTTGAGACCAACCTGGGCAACTTGGCGAGACCTCACCTCTATAATAAATAAAAAAATTAGCCAGGCATAGTGGCGTATGCCTGTAGTCCCAGCTACTTGGAAGGCTAAAGTGGAAGGATCGCCTGAGCCCATCAAGTCGAGGTGACCATGA
>CAUYQG010231451.1:0-26067 GCA_963574415.1 Tarsius wallacei | reverse complement strand
AGGGAAGTTTTCTTGAATCATTTCATGGAATATTTGTTCCAGGGTGGTCTCTGTCTCTCTTTCTGCTTCCGGGAGTCCAATTACTCTTAGATTCAGTCTCTTTAAGTAATCGCTCATCTCTAGAAGGTTTTGTTCTGTCTTTTTAAGCTTCTTTTCTATGTTTTTGACAGTTTAGTTTAGTTCTATATTTTGGTCTTCACTCTCTGAGATTCTTTCTTCTGCTTGGCTAACTCTGCTTTCCATGCTTATTAGATTGTTATTTATTTCAATCACAGTATTCTTTACTGCCGTTATCTCAGTTATCAACTCCTTCCTAGTTTCCTTTTGTCTCTCCTCAATTCTTTTTATTCTCTCTATTAATGTCTTTATGTTTGGGTTTGTAGTATGTGACCAGTCATTCTGGGGACTTTTCATTGTTTGCATTTCAAAGTCTGTTTTCTGTGTCTGACCTCCCGGGGTTTTGTGTGAGACCTACATTCTTCTTTGGTTTTTCTTCATTTGTGTAGATTTTCCTCCACACTTTTTCTTTTTTTTTCTCCATCTTCTTTGAATTTGTTCCTCAGGGGTGGCTTTTACTTCTGTTTGCCCAATCTCCTATTATTCCTTATGCGAATCTTCTGGCTTTGTTCGATTCTGAAGCTGGACTGTAGGTTGGGAGTTACACCTTTTGCAGTTTTGAGATTTACTTGAAGGGGGAGCTGTGTTTCAAAATCTGTCTGCAGATCTCAGTATTCACCTACAGGTGTATGGATATCCTGGAGCCTGCTTCCCACTGCCTTGCAATCTGACCATGCAGTGGGGGTACAGGTTTGCTCCCTGAAAGCAAAAGGAGGTAAGAAAAGGGAAATAAATGGTGGGGGGTGGGAAGACGAAGGTGGAGAGAGGGAAGAGTAAGAGGGAAAACAGACAAATTACCAACTAGCAAATGAAAGTAGACACTAAGACAGATAAGAGTAAGAGAAAAGACAGAAGCAAAACAAACAAAAAAACCAACAACTATGACAACAACAACAATAGCAAAAACAACAATAGCAAAACTGGAATATACAATTATACAGATACACAAGCTAAGCAACCTCCTTATGATGTCCTATTCTCCTACACAAACATGGGGTCTTAGATCACAGGCTTGAAGCTGGGCAGAGCTGAGAGGAGCTGGGCAGGGCAATGTAGGTCTCTTCCTGGTCTCAGGGCTCCAGTTGATCTCTGGTTCTACTGTAGCCGGGTCCAGCTGGGGGAGGCAGAGTGCGAGACAACGGGGTGCAGCCAGCGGGCATGTCACAGTGCAGCTTGGGCCTCTTTTAGGTCTCTGCCTGGTTTTGGAGCTCCAGCTGTTCTCTGGTCACACTGTGGTCAAGGGCTAGTCAGATGTGGCAGAGTGTGAGACAGTCGGGAGTTGCTGGTCAGCGTAGAGCAGGGTGGCTGGGAGTGGGGTGGTGCAGCCAGGGAGGGAGCCTGGAGTTCCAGGGTTGGGAGCCATGGGCTTATGTGGGTTGCGGCAGCTGGGGGTCGGGTGCAGTGGTGCTGGTGGAGGGGGTGACTGGAGCTCCATAGACTGGGAGTTGAGGGCCTCCGCGGGCCATGGCAGCTTGGTGTCTGGCAGGAGTTGCAGCCTGAGAGGGAGCCCAGAGCTCCAAGGTCCAGTTTCTGAGGGCCACCAAGGGCGGTGCTGGCTTGGTGTCAGGTGGAACGTTGTAGCCGGGGAGAGAGCCCAGAGCTCCATGAGGCCGGGAGCCTAGGGCCGCCTGGGGTAGGGCATGAGCAGCAGCTGCTGTAGCCAAGCAGTGCATGGGACTGAGGGCCTCTGGACCTCAGGCTGTGCAGCTGGCAGTGGGGGAAGGGTGTGAGTTTTTATGGAAACTCACCTTTGTGGAGATTCTCACAGTCTCACCTGTGCCATCGCCATCTTGCCGGAAGTCCAAGTGTGTATTTTTAAAAGATGCAATGTGTTGCAAGCATATAAGAGAAGACAGTTGTGTGAGAAAAACTGGATAGTTTAACTGGTTAATTAATTAGGTTAAATGTGGCTCATGTTTGCTACCAGTTAATAACTGATTTTAAATACACCAACAAAAAGCAAATACAAACCCAAATAAAAAGCACAGTCACATTCTCAATAGCCAGAAAAAAAAAAATCAAATACCTTGGCATCTTCCTAACCAGAGATGTGAAAGACCTTTACAATGAAGACTACAAAACACTATTCAAAGAAATCAAAGATTACACAAACAAATGGAAAAATATTTCATGCTCGTGTATTGGAAAGATCAACAATGTTAAAATGTCCATGCTACCCAAGGCAATCTACAGATTTAATGCAATACCCAATAAATTGCCAGCAGCATTCTTAGACCTGGAACAATACAAGAATTTATATGGAAACATAAATGACCACGAATCACTAAAACAATCCTCAGCGAAAAAAGCAGAGCTGGAGGTATCACACTCCCAGACTTTAAACACTATTATAAAGCTCCAATAATCAAAACAGTCTGGTATTGGCACAAGAACAGGCATATAAACCAATGGAACAGGATACAGATTCCAGAAGCAAAACCTCAACTTTTCAACCAACTTATCTTCGACAAAGCCTCCACCATCAATAACTAGGGAGAGGATAACCTATTCTGTAAATGGTGCTGGGAAAACTGGTTGAATATATGCAGAAGATTAAAACAAGATCCCTACCTGTCATCATATACAAAAAATCAAATCTAAATGGACCAAAGACTTAAATTCAAAACCTCAAACTAAAAGAAAATGCAGGAGGTACCCTTATGGAAATTGGAACTGGCAACCAATTCCTGATCAAAATCCCAGGTGCCCATGCTGTAAGAGATAAGATAGACAAGTGGGACCTCATCAAACTGACAAGCTTCTGCAAAACCAAAGACACCATCAAGAGAGCCGGGAGACAACCCACAGACTGGGAAAAAATATTTGCCAACTCTATGTCTGACAAAGCTCTAACATCCTGGATCTACAAGGAACTCAAATGTGCCAAAAAGAAACAAACAACCAACAAAAAAAAATAACAACCCCATTACAAAGTGGGCAAACTATATGAATAGACACTTCTCAAAAGAAGACATAGGAGCAGCCAACAGATAAATGAAGAAATGCTCAGTCTCACTAGTCATCAAAGAAATGCAAAGTAAAACTACACTGAGATACCATCTAACTCCAGTCAGGATGGCTATCACTAATAAGTGAAAAAACAACAGATGCTAGAGAGGATGTGGCAAAATGGAAATACTTCTACACTGTGGGTGGGAGGGTAAAGCCTCTGCGGAAATCAGTGTGGCGATTCCTAAAAGATCTAAAAATCGACCTTCCATATGACCCTGCCATCCGCCTACTTGGAATATACCCAGAATCTCAAATCACTCCATAAAAAAGATACCTGCACATGTATGTTTATCACAGCATTGTTCACAGTAGCAAAAACATGGAACCAACCATGCTGACCATCAAAAGAGGACGGGATACAAACAAAATGTGGTACTTATACATGATGGGATATTACGCAGCCATAAAGAAGAACAAAATCAAGAACTTCACAGCAACCAGGGTGGACTTAGAGGCTATAATACTGAGTGATCTTTCACAGAAACCAAGAACTGAGTGTCATATGTTCTCACTCATAAGCAGACCTTGAACAATTATTGTAATACTATAAGAAAAGGATTGGCAATAACGGGAAACTGCTGGGAGGGGCGTGGGAAAGCGGGATTGGCAGTAGTGGGAATCTGCCTTGGGAAGGGGAGACACACCTCATCAACAACGGTACCTGCATAAGGAACATTTGTATACCTAACCCTGAACTGTGCCCCCTACATCTTTAAAATAAAAAAAATTAAAAGAGAGTAAAAAAAAAAAAGAAAAGAAAAGAAAGCAAATAGGGTTTTATATATAGGCTTTTCATTGTTTGAACTATCAATTAAATTAATTAATGACCACCTATTACATTAAGAAGTTGTTTAGAAGCTTTACATCACAATGGTTTTAGTTAAGGACTATCTAAGCTGACTTTGAGAAAAAATGTTTTCTTTTTCTTTCCACAGAAAACATGCTTGTTTTATCAATATAATAAAATAACAGAAAAAAGTCAGCTCTGCTTGGTTCCCGGCATTCTGATGTTCACCCTATTGCAGAGTCTGATGAAACAGTGGCAGACACAGCACTTATTGTGGGCTTTTTTTATGGAGGACTTTATTACTGAATTAAAAATAAAAAGCTGGGATAAAAGCGAAAACAAAAAAGATATTCAGAATATATTTATAATGAATACTTCTGTACTTTAGTGCCATATTTCTTTCAATCTATTGTTAAATAAATATTTGCTATTGATAGTTTCTAATAGTTTCTTGTCATCAGAAAAATATGTTGATCAAAATAATTCTCATCTAAGGAAAAAATTAAGACTATAACATAAAAACCCTATAAAACTCAAAATGTTATTTGGTTTGCTTTTGGAATATGAAGCAGTACATGGGTTCACATGTGTGTAGACCACAGGCTTTTCTTCTGACACTGTTATTTTTTTCGGTTATGTCTTTGGCTTTAACCATGTGGTGTAATTCCAATCTGCATTAAAAAATAGTTAATGAATGAAAGAAAAGTAGATGTAATCTCATTAAACCAATTATCTACTTTTCCTGAATAATCAATATTTGTCAATTACCTACTTGTATTTCTGCCTGTTTCCCTGCATCAATCAATACATACCATTTTTTAAAAATCAAGAATCCTTATTAGAATAAGGACAAATGTAAAACGATCCACTCCTTTCCAAAGGAAGACATAAATTTTATTTTTGGCATTTCCTTGGAAATTTTTTGGCATCAACTAACACGCACCCATTTGCAAGTTGAATGTCCAGAGTCAGAAAGCAAACTTTCTTTTCTACAATGACAAGAAGTCAGTGTAGGGAACGTTCCAGGCTTGATACGTTTACTGATTGACTAATGTGAGCAAGGATAGAGGCGTTTTCCATTCTCGACAGATCAGTCCTCCTCTATGTGCAAGCTTTGCATTCACACTTGGTCTCAAGATGGCAAAATGGTTGCAGAAGTTGTAGACATCACTCCAGATATTAAAGCAAATCAGGAGGGTGGAAAGCACAGTCCCAATCACTTTTTCCATTTACCTATTATGTGCAAACATTCCATTACTCCTCTCTCCTGTCCTTTTGTGCATCTAAGCCCATCACTCTCATGAGATTTTGGACTGCTTTTTTAGATTAGCAAGCTTGTTTGCAAGTCGTATTAATATTGAGGAAGAAATCATAAAGGCCTATACATTAGGAAAATTTCAATAGGTATCAAAAGCCAAGCATTGACAAGTCTTTCTTTTTCTGGAGAGGGCCAGATGGTAAATATTTTAGGATTTTTCAGGTCACACAGTTTCTGTCAGAACGACTCAAATCCTCCATTGTAGCACAAAAGCGGCGATAAACAATACAGAATTGAAAGGGTGTGGCTGTGTTCCAATTATTTACAAAAGCAGGTGGCAGGCAGTCGTTGCCAATACCTGCCAAAAGTCATTCTCTCATGTGAATAGAGTTAGTGTTTCTTCACAGGTTGCAAGTGAGGGAGACCCAGTCTCTGTTTAAGCGAGTGATCTGTTTTCTACCATCCTTTTGCTTTTAACAACATTGCTCCAGTCACTGGAGAAACATGGTGGGGAGAAAAAAAAAAACTAGACTAAGATTTCCATCTCTTTGTAGCTTATACGCCTGTGGGAGGAGGCAGAAAAATAAATAATTAAAATACCTAGTACGTTTCACCATGATACATCCAATAATAAAAGCAAGGCAGACAAGGAAGATGAGACGGGTCGGGTATAGAATTAAATTGAAAATAGGTTGCTGAGAAAAAATTCTCCTGAGAAAGTGAAATCTGAATAACACAATGAATGATGCAAACTATCAGATCATGCAAATTGCTGGGGGAAGAGCAGGGGTGGGAGGGGGACACGAGTGCAAAATCCTACAGTGGGAGCACAGACTTTGAGGAGCTGCAAAGTAATGTGGCAGAAATGATGTCAGGGGGAGGGAGGAGACAGTCTTAAGCGAGGTGAGAGGATCTAAAGAGGCCATGTCATATAGGGCCTTATAGACCAAGGTAGGCACTTTGGCTGTGATACACAGGGGGATGGAGAGTCACCAGAGGAACATTTCATTCTTGCCTTTCTCCTCCTTCCGTCTTTCTATCTCTTTTTGCCTTCGCTCTTCATGCTGACTTCTCTTTCTCTTGTCTTTTTTCCTCCTTCATTTTTTGAGTAAATATTGATGAATTCTGTTGAGAGCCAGATACCGATCTAGGTACTTGAGATACAGAAATGGTCTATTACCTAGATTTAGACTACAGTTTTATGAGAAGGAATAAACACGGAAATAGTTACAATACAATGTGATCGCTTCTAAGATGGAAGTCGATGGAAGTCAATGGAACGTACAGGGAGTTACGAGACCACTGGAAATGTCACTTTAATAAGGCTGTGATAATGGGCTATCAGATACTTTGATTAAGTTAGCTGACTGTGGAATAGGAAATTGAAACTAATAAGCTATAAACAAGAATGTTTTAAGCTAAGAAATATTTTATGGAGAGAAAAAGTTTACAAAGAATGGCATAATTGGTTAAACAAAAGTAATTTCACAGAATGCATATATGGTGATCATGTGCAGAACTTCTTAGATGGCAGCGAAAGGCACATGATGGGGGAGGGTTATATGTAGGGAATGGATTATCTTTTAAATGAAATGCCAATCAATTAAAAACATATTAATATGCTTTCGATAACATCCATTTTGCAACAGGCTTAATTGCATTCACTAATAAAATAATGTTTAACTTTATGTATTTGACTAATACTAGTATATTCTGAGAAGAAAATGGTAAAATAGTATGTTCCCACTTTTAAACACAGTTTTGACCTTCTTAATCAATATAAAAGTTGCAAACACACATCTCTGTTAAATTGGAAGATTCTATTAACCATAAAGAGCTACAATGTGGGTGGATGATAACTCTAACAAAACTGCAACTGATATAGAAGCATATCGTGGTGGCCATTTTCTATTATATTCTTTGCATCTTATCAACATTTTATGTCAAGTCTGGTTTATTTACTACCATATGGATTCAGCAGTGACACTTTCATGAAAGTCGTAAATAAATGTCAGACATAAAAGTGCTGAAGAGGCTTCCCATGACCAATGATGCACCATGCAATGAAATTATTTTTAAGAAAAGTTTAGCTATGACTGTCTTCTATCAGCTTATGTACTAATTACAATTTTCAATTTTTACAAATTACTTGTAAATTATTTATTCACTTTTTCCAAGAATGTTGGGAGATATTTTCAGAATTCATTTTTTTAATTATTAGACTGAGATAGTATACAATCTAAATAACCAATCCGATGAATAGTATACTTGACGATATTTGGAAGTTTTAATTTGTTTTATATGTATTTCAGCTGAGATCTGCTAGCTTTGTGAACTCCTATACTTTTAGTACTTAGATTCTTTCAGAACAAAACCAAATTGAAACAAGATTCCCCTTGATCATCATGAAAATATTAAAATTAATATTAACTAGTATTATAAAATAAGGTGCCTCTTAGCTAATTTAGGGTACCACTAAATACAGTCGAATTGAACAATTTTTCAAAACATTTAATAGATGGCACTCTGTATTAAAAATCTCCAACATGTTCTAAAAACTGGAACAATTTTATTCATACATTTGCTGAGGATCTATAAAAACATGAAGTAAAGCTCAGTAAATGGTGATACAGACAATTACATATAAAAGAAAATCATGTATTTAAAATTTTGTTAAGGACAGTTCTCAATTATTAAAATATTAGGAATAAGAAAGGTGACAACAAATAAGAAATATTGGTCCACTGCGTCAGCTTGGCAATACATGCCAAATTATAGTATATAGAAAATATACAAAATTAATTTGTAAGCTAAATTCTACTTCTGAAAGAATTTAGAATGCAGCATATTTAATGTTGTGCATAATATAGGCCCAATTCATCAAGAGAAATAAAAAGTTCTAAATTTAAGAAAATAATCTATAATACAAAACCAGAAAAATCATTAAGAATGTATAAGTGTAAAAATAATCAAGAACGTATAAATGACCTATGTATGTCAATTTTTAAAAAAAGCACAAAGAACACAAAAGAAAAATAAATAAAATACATAGATCAGTATTATTCCAAAGAAGAAACACATAAAACAATAAACCTTGGACGATATAGTCAACATCATTAGTGATCAGAGTAACTATATCAAGACCACAAGGAAATATCAGTTTATTCTATTTAACTGACACAAAATAAAAGTCTGAAGATTGTATTCAAGATGAGAGTAGCAACAACATAAAAATCGACCATATCAATACCCACATAGCTTCATCAAAATGTCTTCATGAAAATAACTACTATCAGAAGAATTAAAGTTGCAAATAACTTTAGTATTTGCTCTGATTTCCCTCTGCCAAACAAATTAAACAGAAGATCACTTTAAAAAATAAACATTAAACTGCTCAACTCTTTTATAGATAGCATGAAGCTCCAATTTGCTCTCTAACCTTTCCACTCTTTACCTCAGTATCCTCGCCCTTTGCTGTTTATCATGTTTCTCACATGATCCTATGTAACCCTTCCAATGAATAACTTGTATTTAACCGGGACCATGACCTCATATATATCTCAACTTTGCCCTCTCAATTTAAATTGCAACTAAGACTCTGCCAAGTGATATCCTTTACTTTGGTAAACTTATTTTTGTCTCATCATCAGTTAATATTTGAGATTTTTGAGGTAAGCCAGCATTTTACACAGAGGTTGTACATCGACAATTTGTATTGCTTGTAGAACTGCAAATTGATGCAACCCAATTTACCTGTGACTTCTCAGACGAAACAATAGAGGCCTAAAAGACAGGAAGAACATATTAAATGTGCTCAAAGAAAAAAAAAAAAAGCTGAACTGTCAGTTACAAATCCTATATTCAGCAAAGCTGTCTTTTAAAAAGGATGGAAAAATAAAGTCCTAGCTAAAAACAAACAACAAAAAAACTGAGGAAATTTGTTGCTAGCAGAGATACCTTACAAGATATGCTAAAGGAAGGTCCTTAGACTGAAAACAAGTAACCTCAGAAGGCAATTAAAATGCACACACACACACACACACACACACACACACCACAGAGCACTGATAATGTAATTATGCAATTGCACATGAGAGTATAAATGCATATTTTCTTCTCTTTTCTCGTAACTGACTTAAACAATTATGTAAAATAACATATACTATTAGGCATATAACATATATACATGCAACATAAAGAAAGTGATAGAACCAAAGATGTATTGGGCTAAAAAATGACTCAAGATGGTAACACAAAAGCATTGTAAACATCGACAGGAACCAGAATGGATAAGTAAGAAGAATAGTATTGCAAAAGCCATAAGTATATACTTACCTTAAAATACACATACTTCTTAAAAAGACATAGACTTATATAAATAAATAATTATAGCAATGTAGTTTGGGGTTAATAATATTCAAAGGTGGAATGCATCTATATCTGCCTAGAATTAAGCTAGTATGAATACAATCCTAGGACCTATAGTAAGCTCTATACCAACCAGTAAGAAAATAATGCAAATATATTCAAAAAAGGTTAAATAACTTAACAGTAAATACATTATCTTAATGAAAATGAAAGCAGGAAAATAGGAATAGAAAACAAAAATTTTAAGACATGAAACATACTGAAAGTAAAATCTAAGACATAAATCCAAATATATCAAACAGAACATTAAAAATGAACACATTAAATGATCCAATCGAAAAAGCAGAGATTGCAAAACTGGAGTTGAAAGCATAATTTAACGATGTGCTATCTATGTGAGACACTGTCAAACCAAATAGGATAAAAATAAAAGAATATATCCTGGATGTTTGGCCTTTGCCAGATACATAATTAGCAAAATTTTTCCCCATTCTGTGAATGTCTCTTTACTCTGTTGAAAGTTTATTTTGCTATGCAAAACCTTTTCAGTTTGATGAGATCCTAAAACAACTAAAAATTGACCGTCCATATGATCCATCAATCCCTCTCCTGGGAATATACCTGGAGGAACATAAATTGTTCTACCAAAAAGACACCTGCATACACGTTAATAGCCACACTATTCACAATAGCAAAAACGTAGAGTCAGTTATACTGCCCATCAAAAGTGAACTGGATAAAGAAAATGTGGTAAATATGCATGACGAAGTAATACACAGCCATCGAGAAGAACAAAATCATGGACTTTACAGAAAATTGGATGGAGTTGAATCTATAACAGAAACAAAGAACTGAATACTGCATGTTAACACTCATCGTAGGACCTGAACATCCTTAACAATAGCACAAAGGAGGTATTGACAGTCGCTGGGCACTGTCAAGGGAGGGAGGAAGGGAAGGGGGCAGGTAACAACACAAAGGGTATCTGGTCCCAAACCCGATGAAGTGAGAGCCAATTAGAAACCCAAACTTCACCTGCGAGCAGCCTACTTATGTAGTTAATTCTTACTTGTACCCCACATCCCTAAAATAAGATATAATTGCAAAAACAAATTAATAGAAAAAGATATATTTTGCAAATAGCAACCCTCCAAAAGTTGGAGGAGTTAGAGTAATATCAGACAAAATAGGCTTTAAAACAAAATGTTACTGGAGATAAAGACAAATATTTTATAAAAATAAAGTATTAATATATCAAGAAAATATAATAATTATGGGTATATAATTAATAACAGAGCACCAAAGTACATGAAGTAAAAATGGAAAGAAATGGAGAAATGGAAAACAACAATGATAGCTGAAGCAATATTTCACTTTCAGTAATGGGCAGAATAACCAGGCAGAATATCAACCAGAACGTAGAACTGAACAACATCGTAAATCAACTATATATAAGTGATATTTATAGAATGTTCCGAACAACAAACAGCAGAGAAAATATACCATACTCGAGCACAATGGAATATTTTCCAGTATGGATCATATGCTATCTCATAAAATAAACACAATACATTTAAAATAATAGAAATAATTATGCAGCATGTTCTCTTACAATGGTGGAATTGAATGGGAATTCAATAACAAATATAAATTTGGAACACACAAATATTGGAAAATAAAACAACATTCCCAAGTAGCAAAATAAGGAGATATAAATAGAAACATTATAAATCACGTTAAGATGAATAAAAAGAACACAGCATACTCTACTTATATAGAGAAAAGCAAAGCAATGCTCACAGTGAAAATTATAAATGTAAATGCCTTTATTGAGAAGAATGAAAGATGTAAATTAATAACCAAACTACCCAGCTTAAGGAACTGGGAAAAAAAAGAGCAAATTAAACCCAAAACTACCAGAAAGAAATAAAGATTAGGGCAGAAAATAGTGTAGAGAATATAAATACAATAAAGAAAATCAATGACATAATAGACTGGCTATTGCAAAAGATCGATTAACTACACAAATCTTTATTTTCTGACTTAGAAAAAGAGAAAAGACAAACTACTACAATCAGAAATAAAAGACGATTCCTAGGTGCCTTGTAGAAATAAAAAGAATAGTAAGGAAAAGCATGAACAGGCTATCCAACAGATGACAAAAATAAAAAGATGCTCATACTTCTTAATAATTAGTAAAATTGATTTTAAAAGCACAATAATTTATAGTCATCTAGTCACAAGAATGGCAGATAAAACCAAAACAAATATCTACTATAAACTGACAATCACAAATGATAGAAATATTGCGGAACATTCATTAGTCTAGATAAAAGTGCAAAGCAGAACAACTAATTAAGAAAGCATATACACATTATCTACTGACAATGAAAATGTGCATATGCTGTGGCAGAGAAATTTCACTCCTAGTTATATATCAAAGAGGAAAATACGTGCATGCCTCTCAAAGTCCTGTCCTAGCACATGCATTTTAACCATACCTCCCCCAAAGCAATTCAAAAATTCCAACCAGAGTATGAATAGTTACTTGTATATTTATACAATGAACTAGTATACAGCCATTAATATGAACACATTACGGTTATACAGAGTAACACAGATGGGTCTCAGAACCTTCATGATGAGTAAAAGGAGCCAGGCACAAACAAATATACACTGTGCCTTCCCTGTTATACTGTGATAACTATTCCAACGACAGGGTGAACAAAACGTAGGCTTACGGATGCCTGTTTAGTTAGTAGCATTATATAAAGAAAGATCAGAAATGATTGCATGGGTGTAATGTCTTTCATTATTTACCCAACTGGTTCAGCACAATTGAAAAAAAAAATACCTTGAGGGATTGCAAACCTCTCCAAACTCTTGTTGCAAATCTTCACACCACATCCTATGTGATTTTACTTCCTGGACCAACTCTTCAAAGAATGATGGTTTCAACAAAAAGAAGAATCACTACTTAATTTATTGTTTGAATTTTAAAAATTTTAAATTTTATTCTCATTTATTAAAGTAACATGAGTTTAACAATACATGTTCTCACTCATATGTGGAAGCTAAAAAAAAAGTTGATCTCACAGAAGCAGAACATAGAACAGAGGATGGCCAGAGACTTGGGGATTGTAGGCGGAGGTATGGGTAGGAGGAAATTTGTTAAAGGATTCAAAATTACCTCTAGATAGGAGGAATGAATTCTAGTGTTCTATAGCACTGTAGGATGATGTGGTCAACAATAATATATCATATAGTTTTAAATAGCTAGAAGCAGGATGTTGACTGTTCCCAAAACAAAGAAGTCATAAATGTTTGAGATGATAGATATCCTAATTACCCAGATTTGATTACTATATATTATATATATTGAAGCATTATTATGTAGCTCACAATACATAAAATTAATGTGTCAATAAAAAATGACTATTTGTAATATTGTTACTTTAATTAATAAATAAATTTGACCAAAAATAAGTTTAAAAACATAGAAGTATTAACTTATATACACATCTACATTGAGGCAAAATTTTTAAATATATTTGAGGTCACACCCTACATAATTTTGATACTACTTTTATGTTTAAAAGAAAGGTTTTTTTTAAATACAAGTATAAACAATGTTCAATCGTCATTATCAAAGATCCTAAGACTGAATCATAACTTTCCTCTCCCTTCCAATATTGTCTTTTCTGTATTTTGCTTCTGTATTTAGCACTAGAATTAATATTACTATTTTGTCATTTCAGCTACATGTGAACTTTTTAATGACTTTTGATATTTATTGCTAACATGTGTTTTCAACAGTTTTAACATGCTCGCCAGTGGTGTATCAGAGCCTTGCCTGCCTGGATATTTCCCTAGTTTAAATTATTTGAAGGGTAGAAAAAAGCATCTTGTTTTCATTTCCCTTTATTTGGATTACTGGAGAGGTTAAATGTTTTTCCATTTGTTGTGAATTCATATTCCCTTACTTAAAATGGACCCTTTAGGACCTTTGCCTATTTAACCAATTTTATTCTGTTTTTCTGTTTTTTTTTTCTCATGGTTTCTTGTGACTTTATATATAGTATTTATTTATTCATTTATCATTCAAATAAATTTGAATCCATTATTTTCTCCACTTTCTTTTTTTCTAAGGCGTTCTTTATTCAAAGATTTGATGGCTATCTGTGTATATTTCTATCTATATTTTGTTCTTTAAGCTCTTAATATGATGCCATGAGACAAACTATTCATTAATTTATTATTAACTGAAATCTTCGTGACTTAACTGCTCTCCCTCTTTTCTTTTCTTAGCAAATCTATTGTGATATATTTAAATTAAACTATTTCTGCATTTTTAAAAGCCAAAGTAATCTCTATAAAGAGCATTAGGTAAAATTTCTCATCTCATTCCATATTATATTAATTGATGCATTTGGCAAATATTTATCAAGTGCTTACTAAGTGCTGAGAATTTTTCTACACAATTAAAATAAATGTAAAACAGACAGAAAATCCTAAATTCATGGTCAATGTCTTCCAAAGGGAACAGACAATATAAATGAGCGCATAATGTATACAGCATGCCTGGTGATGATAAATACTGTGGAGCAAAGTAAAGAAGAGAATGGCAATATGTTACTAGGAGGAGTGTGTCACTATTTTACTTAAAGAAGCAGAGGGCAGTCTCTCTGATTGAGTGACATTCGATGCGACATACAGTGGAGGCAAAGGAGTGAACCGTGATGCAACAACACTTCTGGCAGAGGGAACAGTTAAGTGCACAGCTCCTGAAACAAAAAAAGCTTATTGTACAAGAGGGAAGACAAGAACACAACTGTGGGTGTGCAGGTATGTGAGAGCAAAAATACAAGGAAACCATGTCCTAGGCGTCACGATTGGTGCAGGACTAGTGTTGACAAAAGAGGATGACAAATGGATTTTTGGAAAAGA
This sequence comes from Tarsius wallacei, assembly GCA_963574415.1. Taxonomy (NCBI): domain Eukaryota; kingdom Metazoa; phylum Chordata; class Mammalia; order Primates; family Tarsiidae; genus Tarsius; species Tarsius wallacei. Next base: position 11,578 of record CAUYQG010231451.1, on the reverse strand, counting down.
CTCTGGACTAAGTGCTTCTAGAATATTATTCTCTGATTGATGATTAACACCCTATCCTGTGTGATCTTCCCCGCTACCCATTCTCTTTCCCTGTGGTGTGGCTACTTACCCTCTTGGTTTTACCCAGGCAATAAAACTGGGCAATTTCCAGTAGTCTTTCTGAAGAATCTTCCCTCACAGGTGGAGGCACCTTGGTCTTGAAAACACACTCTTGTCCACGAAGAGCGTGTACTCCTCCCATTCATTGGTATCTATTTCTTCCATTGCATTGCTCATTTTTCATGTCTCTTTCTGAGGGTGCATAACTGAGTCATCAGGGAGGCAGACACAGCAACAAAGCCTGTGTGCATGTACTCATACACACACACACACACACACACACACACGCACGCATACATTTTGAGAAAAATGTGATACCTGGCTACTTGGCTTATATTTTTATGCATTGAAGTCATCACCATGGAGAAAAGCGTGAAATTTCTTGCACTTTCTAACACTTGTTTTACAATTTACTAGTGCTTTTATTTTGAATACACATAAAACGTATTTTAAACTTTTCATTTCTTTGATCCTCTGAAAGCCTGAATCAAAACTTGTTCTGATGTGATTAGAATATATTTAGTCTCCTCCATTCTTCTTCTTTTAGGGACAAATGTGTTATAATCTTCTTAACAATCACAGTAACTCCTTTTTATCTCTTAAGAAAAGGAGAATTCTACTGATTTCTGTTTAGCCTTTATTCCCATGTCTTCAGATCCATAAAATGCCATAATGTCTTCTGAGGAAGGGTCTCCTCCCTGCATATTGATGGAAGATTCTACCCAGTCAATTATTAAGCTAATAGACCATTTAAACACCCTTTAGCCTACTACCTACCACGTAATTTTTTATTTAAAAAAATGCCATTATTTTCCACCAGCTCTCAGATGTCAGTATTCTTCTCTCCAGTTTGCATGTGAGAAACTTGTGGTCTATAGAAATTAAGTAGCTCAAATTAATAAGTAGAAGTGTGAGGACTTAAATCTAGTTCTCTTAAAAGTAAAGTTTACCACAACAAGATGAGTCTCCAGTGCAGAAGCATTGCCTCAACTATTCAATTATATGTCAATAAGAATTTAATACACCTGATAATTCATAGTTGATACCCAAGAATATATGGCTGTCAGACCTTCCAGGCAGTTCTGAAACAGCAACATACAATCTGATATACACACTAAGAATGGCAGGTGTCTTTAATCGCCACTGTTGTTTTCTAGACACAGCTCTAGATGCGTGGGCACTTCTGTAAGACAGAATTATTCTCTCTCTCTCGGAGCCTAGATTCTAGCAGAAAGTAAACATACTAAAGGGAAACTGAGACAAGCTGTCAGGCTGAATGTTGCCAGGTTCTTCTTGAGGACGCTCATGTGGTGAATACTTCCACACATAGGACCAGTCCCGTGAGGACTCTGTTGTGTTTTTCAGTATTTCAATGCATCTCATTGCTTTTTTCTGTATTGAGTGATGTAGATTTTACTAGCATTTCCTGCCTGCCTTCTTCCTGGCAACGCTTGGCATCACTACCACAACCACCGCTCAGCACCTTCAGAAGAGCCTACGATTTGTCTTTATCCCCTTCTAATTCAGCGGTTGTGCAGCTGCTATTAATAACGATGGGTCCCATCCCTGGTTCCTTTTTGTACTAAGTGCTTTGCTATTATTTACTCAATTCAATGATCTCAATTTCCTTCTTAAGTTTATGTTATAATTTTAATTTAACAGGCAAGGAAACAGAGGGAAGAACACACAGAGTAAGGAGCAGACGGCATTTTTATTCTGGTCTGTCCGACTCAAGAATCCATTTTTTAAATACTAGACTGATGAAATATTATCATTTCTGGACAAAATGCCTTTGCGCATTTATAGAGTGCGTCATTTTTGGAAATATTTTTTAAATATGTATTTTCATTGATGTACTTTGCTTACATAAAAATGTACAAAACTTGATTTACTTCTGCAAAATGAATGACATTACCCCCAGTTCTACCACCATAACCAACACCCAGATCAATACAAAGAATATTATCGGTATTCCAGAATCCCCACCACAGTTTTCTCTAGTCTCCCACTCCGTAAGTAACCGCTATCCTGAGAAGGAGATGTATTATGGTAAATTTGACTTTTGCAACTGAAGCAAGCTAATGTTCAGAGTGCCTTGGATAAAAAAGGATTTCCATAGATTGCATAGTGAAGATAGAACCTTGTACTCATCTTTCCAGAGGGAATTCCTCAGCTAAGCAAGTGTCATGGTATACATTGCGCCTGTCAGAGAGCATAGAGACACAGGTAACTTTCAGTGAAAATATTTGGTGATTTTAGAAGCTGCATAATGACCAAGCCACAAACAGCTTGGATATGGTCCCCCAAGTGGAATTTTTGAATGTTGTAGTGTGTTTCCTGTTATCTATTGGCATAGCATAAGTCCTAAGCTGACACCCAAGGTTGGCCTTTCACAAAAATGTAGACAAATTGACATCACTGAGTAGCATGAGACTGGTAGAGAGAGCTGTTTGTAGAACACACAGTGGCATTGTTCCTGAGAAGCTTGTGCTGTTTTCCACACAACTCCTGTGACCCTATCAGTTGCAACATAGTACCATTTTGGGAGCTCAGATCCATCAGACTGCATCTTGCCCTGGAGCCCAACAGACCCTGCACCTTCACCTAGGAAGAGTTTCCTGTGTAGAGTCAGAAATCATATTGAAGACAGATACATGAAGATAGATAAAGAACAAAATCATGGCTAGTAAAGAGGCTGGAAATACAGGGGAGAATTTTTTAGGGCACCACAAGGTATTCCCAACAGGGAATATCTTAGAATGAAAGCATTGGTTGGATGCATGTTCCTTACTCTCATTTTTTTCTTTTTATTCGTCCACCTGCACTCCATTTATAACTCCTTGTGCTTTGATTCAATTAGATTTGACAAGATTGATGTTTTAGGGGTGCAGTGAGTCCTAGTTGTGACTATACACTGCACTTGGGGCATAAAGTATAAAGATTGCTAATAAAAAATATAGGACCTAGAGAAAAATGTCATTCTGTGTCAGTGCTTCCAGGTTAGGTTGAGGAATAGCAATGATCTTTATGTGACTTTGTGTCAGTGTTCACAGTGATAGCATCAAAAAGGGATTGAGAGAGTGAGAAAGGAAAAGAGACAGAGGAAAAAAAGAGGCATAGACACATTAAATACAAAGACAAATAGATGGTATGGGGATCAGAATAATAAATCTTTATAGCATACACACTGTATTTTAGGCCATATGCCACATCCTTGGATAAAAGAGGTTCTTTCAATTTAATGGTCAGGAACACAGAAGGACACCTATATTTTCTATATAATCTATTATCCATAATGAAAGGTGATGGTATGTGGTACAAGGAAGGACATGTAAAATAATCAGCAGGCCAAGCATTTCCTTCAAGGAGAGGACACCTGAGTTAAGTCTGTCAGGTGAAGAAGAAGTAGACAGATGCACAAGCCTAAGCAAAAATTCAGAACTAAGTTAAACAAACAAAATGGAAACAGCATACACTCACATACACATACACACACAATGCATTCAAGATACTACATCTAAATTAGTGAATAAGCCAGAAGGCAAGAGAAATCAGCCTCACAACAGCCTTGAGGACTCTGTATGCCAGGTCAGAGAGTTAGAACTAATTTCAGGGGTAATACAGAGTCTTTGAAGACCACAATGGTGAAATTTCAGGACGTGTGCTTTAATAAAATGTATCTCTGACAGATACCTAGAGAAAGGGATTGAGGGGATCAATATTTGAGGCAGAGATCAAAGGGTGACTATATCTTATACACTAAGTCAACGACTTGGAGCAGTTTTTTAGTGAATAAACCAATTTAAAAATTTGAAAACGACAATTTATATTTTTATAAGTTTAACTTATCTCATCAAGCATTTTACTAATATCTCTGACCAGATAAATGTGTCTGTGCTTGTGTGTGTGTGTGTGTGTGTGTGTGTGTGTGTGTGTGTGTATTTTCCAAGTAGTTCATATTAGCACAATTCTTCAGAAAGACTTTAGGAATAAGGAAAAATTAGAGAACTCAAAGTCAAGCACATAGAATACTATGGAGTTTAATATCTGGAAGGAGGGACATTTATGTCACTATCAGAAACATAATTAAAAACTTGTAAGCTGCGATTCTGGGAAGATGGCTCCACCTAGACAGCAACTGAGCAGGGCAGACTCTGTCTCATGTAACTGCTGTATTTTGGAACACTCAAATCAACTAAAGGCTTGCAATTTCCAAGGGAAAGTTTGGGAGGTAAACTGTGGCTAAATTGGGGTCCTTTCAGCTTTTAACATATTAGCTACTACTTATCCTCCATTTGCAAACCTTTCATGGACAACTATGCATACATTCCTGGAGCAAGCTACACAGCTGGTGGGAGGCAGGAGAGCCTAAATTTTAGGAGTCCTCAACCCCTGGACCATGTACCAGTTTGTGGCCTGTTGGGAATTGGTCTTCAGAGCAGGAGGTGAGCAATGGGTGAGAGAACAAGACATTGTCTGTATTTACAGTCACTTCCCATCGCTTGCATTACTGCCCGAGCTCCACCTCCTGTCAGATCAGCAGCAGCATTTGATTCTCATAGGAGCACGAACCCTGCTGTGAACTGTGCTTGTAAGGGATGTAAGTTGTGCACTCCTTATGAGAATCCAATGCCTGATGATCTGAGGTGGAGCTGAGGCCGTGATGCTAGGACTGGGGAGTGGCTGCAGATACAGATTAGCATTCACAGTGAGGTTTGACTGCACATTCTACCCCGCAACCTCCAATTCGTGGAAAAGTTGTCTTCCATGAAACCAGTTCCTGATGCCAAAATGATTGGGGACTACTGACCTAAAAGGATCCTGCCCTCCAAATATCAGAATTTATGCCGTGATCACTGATTTCTGCTTCTGATCACAGAGGTGAAAAGAGACAAAGCCGTTGCTTCTGTACATCCCCTCATTCTTTCAAGTCCCCCCCTGTCTGGCTGAAGAGACATCCAGGAAATTTAAAGGGCATGTACTCTTTCTTCCCTATGTTTATTCTTCCCCTTTTAGAAGCCAGACCGTAAAGATTAGAACATTCAAAAGCAACTTCAGAAGTGGCTTTGAGATGACTGACTCGAGGTGCCTGGAACTAATCCCTCCACAAAGCAGGACCAAGACAATGAGTAAATAACCGCATATCAAATAGAGCTTCAAAGAGAAAATACTTGAATCCAGCAAATAAATGACAGGGAATTTACGAGTCACAAGAGGAGAAGGAAATGAAGCAGACTGCCTTCCTAGGATCAACTCAAAGCCAGAGGAACTCGCCAACGCAGAGACAGGGTTAAATGAGAGATCCCCAGCAATCCACATTCTCACCACAGTCACCTGCAATCCTAAGTATAAGAGAGTCCCTAGGCCCTCATGGGACCTGAGACTGGTATAGACAGCTGTTTGTAGAACACACAGTGGCATTGTTCCTGAGAAACTTGTGCTGCTTTCCATACAACTCCTGTGACCCTATCAGTTGCAACATAGTACCATTTTGGGAGCTCGGGTCCACCAGACTATATTCTGTCCTGGAACCCAACAGACCCTGCACCTTCACATCCATGGAGGACCACTGACATCCACCTGTATCACTCAAAGGACTGTGGTGTCACAGTGCTGACTGGGCTTAGAGGTACAACCAGATCTATAGCATCCTGGCTTATGCAGTGGTCTATAGTCTGGAGAATGGGTGGTTCAAGGCACCAAGGAGGCTGTCCTTAGGCCAAGGGGAGCCAAAGCATATACACCCCAGAGCCACCTCCTTGGTCTGCATTCCTGCCCCTCCAGCAGTAGGGTCTCCAGAGCCGGGTGACTGACCTACTCAAGTGTCATTCTAGGGTCTGGGAATAGACCTCCCTGCCTGTTATTGCGAGTGTCCATGCATAACATATGGGAGAACCTAAGGTTAAGTTCATCCTACATGGCACAGCTGCCACCAGTACCCACACATGTTGTCCTGGGACCTTGGAATTAGTTCTTTCTGCCTGCCACAACCACCAATTATGCAAAACTTCAGAGACCGGAAGACAGGCTGGCTTTGCCAGATGCCATCCCCGGTACTTGCTGTCTGAGGGCCTGGAAATAGGCTTAATAGGCCTGGCACGATCAGTACATAAACATGCCATCCAGGAGCATAAGGACAGGCCCACTCTGACTACAGCTGATGCCCATGCATGCCACCTTCAAGACCTGGTGACCAGGGCTCCTACCCTGCCACTATCATAGCTAGCACCTGTGTCTACTGCTCAGGGGCCAAGGGGCAGCCCACTTTTGCTACTGCCTCCACTCATGTCACACATGCTGCCCAGAGAATAAAGGACTTGCCCACCTGGACTGTCACTACTACCACTGGTGCCCGGGAAACAGTCTTCATGGCATCCCCATTTCCAATATAGCCTTGCCACAGCCTCCACTAATACCGCAACCCAGACCCCTGAAGATCTCACAGAAAACCACTGATGTTGATTACAGCTGAAGAAATCCAACCAACACTACACTAATACTGCACCCACTCAGAATCAAAACTTAAGCAACTTACCTAACCAACACTATAGATATATCTATTAAAAAAAAGTCTTTCCTTATGAAAACCAATTCAAAAAATTGGAGGAAGCAACTATTCCACAAGATGAATAGATAAAAACATGAATAGATAAAAACATAAGGACACAAGAAATGCCAGGGGAAGGTTGGGGGGTGGGCACACTTCATCAATAAGGGTGTCTGATCTCAAACCAGGTGAAGTGAGGACCAACGTGAAGCCGAAACTTTACCTGTACAATGACCATTTGTGTACCTAACTTTGAATTGTATTCCACATCTTTAAAATAAAAATATTAAAAAACAAAGAGATATGACACATACAAAGGAACACAATAATTCTCCAGTCAGAGATTCCCAAAGAAAAGGAAATCTATAAGATGTATGAGAAAGAATACAAAATAATAATATTAAAATAACTCAGTGAAATACAGGAGAACACTGACAAAAATGCGAAAAATTTGAAAAAGAATTTATCTGAATTAGAAATTCAAGGATGAAATGAATATCATAAAAGACTAAACAGAAATCCTGTAACTAAATAGCTCAGTGAATAAAATAAAACACACAATCAAGAGCTTCAACAATAGACTAGATCAAGCAGAGGAAATAATTTCTGAACTTGGATAGGGTTTTTAAATTACCCAATCAGAGAAAAAAAGAATAGAAAGAAAAGAAGACAGGCTACATGACATATGAGACTCCATAAAGTGACCTATAAGGCATGGGATAAATTATAAAAATTCTGTTAAAACAATAATATCTGAAATTGTCCAAAGTCTTGCAAGAGACACAGACATTGAAATAAAGCAAGCTCAAAATTCTTAAATGTATTCAGTTCAAAAAAGACTTCTCCAAGATATATATAGCGAGACTGTCAAGGGTCAAACACAATGAGAATATACTAAAAACAGCAAGAGAAAGACACCAAGTATATATATAAATTCCCATCAGACGAATAGTGAATTCCTCAGCAGAAACCTTATAGGCCAGGAAATAATGGGGTTATATATTCAAAGCACTGAAGAAAAAAAAGAAAAAACCCTGCCGTCCAACTATATTCAGGAAAACTATCCTTCAAAAATGAAGGGAAATAAAGTATTTTCCAGACAAGCAAAAATGGTGAATATTCATGATGACTGGACAGACCCTACAATAAATACTTAAGAGACCTTTATTAGAAACACACAAAAATATAAAGCTTACTGGTAGAGCAGATACACAAATGAGAAAAAAAGAGTCAAATATTATTACTACAAAAACCCACCAAATCATAATTATACACAATAAGAAAGGAAGAAAGAAACAAAAGCTATATAAAGCAGACAAAGAAAAAAACAAACAACAAATTGACAGGAGTAAGCCCTTACCTATCAATAACAACTTTAAACATTAACCATTAAAATTCTTCAGTTAAATGATATAGACTGGTTAATGGTTAAAAACAAAACAAGACTTTTAATCTATACACATATAGATTAAAAGTGAAGAAGTGGAAAATAATTTATATACTACGCAAATGGAAATTAAAAGTTTGTAGGAGTGACCAGGCTCAGTGACTCAGCCTGTAATCCCAGAACTTTGGGAGGCCGAGGCGAGTGGATTGCCTGAACCTGCGGGTTCGAGACCCACCCGGGCAACTTGGTGAGACCTTGTCTCTACAATAGATAAAAAATTAGTGGGGCGCAGTAGCACAAGCCTACTTGGAAGGCTGAGGCGGAAGGATTGCCGGAACCCAGCAGGCTGACTCTGGAGTAGCCATGAGTGTGTCACAGCACTCCAGCCTGGGTGATAGAGTGAGCCTCCAACTCAAAAAAAAAAAAAAGAGTTTGCAGGAATGATACTACTTTTACCAGACAAAATACACATCAGATCAAAAAACAAAAAAAAAGACAAGAAGGTTATATTGTAATGATTATGCAATCATTTCAGCAAGATGATATACCAATTTTTAATATATATATAACTAAAAGCAGAACATCCAGACCTGCAAAATAAATATTATTAGAACTAAAGAGAGCGATAGACTCCAATAAAATAATAGTTTGGAATTCCAACACTCAAATTCAGGACTGGACAGATCTTCTAGACAGAAAAACAATAAAGAAGCATAGGATTTAATCTGCACTACAAATCACATGAGCCTAATAAACCTTTACAAGATATCGAATGGGTGCAGAATACACATTCTCCTTATCAGTACATGAAGTGTTCTCCAGGATGGATCATATGTTAGACCACAAAATAAGTCTCAACTAATGTTTAAAATGTCAAAATCATATCAAGTATCTTCCCAGATGAGAAGACGAGAAATCAATAAGAACAGGAACTTTTGAAACTGCACAAGTACATGATTTTTATGTTAACAAGCTCCTGAATGAGAATTAGGCCAATGAAGAAATTAAGAAGAACATTTTTTAAAAATATTGAAAAAAATGAAAATGGAACCACAGCATATCAAGTCTGTAGAATATAACATAATCAGTCCCAAAAGCAAAGTATATTGCAATAAATACATCAAAAAAGTCAAGAAAACTCTAATAAACAAACAAAGTATTTACCTCAAAGAACTAGAAAAGCAAGAACAAACAAAATCCCAAATTAGTAAAGGAAAAACATAACAAAAATCAGAGCAGAAATAATAAAACTGATACTAGTGGAATATAAAAGTTGTTTTTTTAAAGGTGCCCAAAATCAACAAACATTTTAGCTAGACTAATCCAGAAAAAAAGAGAGAGAGAAAATCCAAGTAAATAAAAACAGAAATGAAAAATAAGACATTACAACTGATAGCACAAAAATCTAAAAGATCCTCAGAAACTATTTTGAACAACTACACACTAATAAATTGAAATCTTAAATAAAATAGATAAATTCCAACAACTTACCAAGACTGAACAAGAAGGAAACAAAACTGGGACAGATCATTAATGAGTACCAAAACTGAACAAGAATAAAATACTTGCCAATGAAAAAAACTCTAGGACCAGATGGATTTATGGCTGAATTATACCAAACTTACAAAGAAAAACTAGCATAAGTGTTCCTCAAACTATTCAAAAAATTGAAGAAAAGGGAATTCTAACTCATTAATGGATCCAGGGTTGTCTTGATATCAAAAACAGACAAGGACAAAACAATAGAAAACAAAAACTAAAGGCCAATATCCCTGATGAACATAGATGCAAAATTCTCAACAAAATGCTATCAAACCACATTGAATAACACACATACAAGATAATACAGTGTGATCAAGTGGTATTCGAATGAGGGATGCAGATATGGTTTAACATAAGCAATTCAATAAACGTGAAACATCCCATCAACCGAATCAAGGACAATAATGCCATATGATACATGACAACCCTATAGGTAATACCATACTGAATGGGGAAAAGCTGAAAGCCCTTTGTTTAAGAACTGGCATGACACAAGTATACACTTTTTCACCTCTCTTATTTAACATAATACTGGAAGTCCTAGTCAGAGGAATTGGAAAGGAAAAAAAAAATACAAGTCACACGAATTGTAAAAGAGGAGGTCAACTTTTACCTCTTTTAAGACAGCATGGTCTTCTGTGTAGACAACCCTAAAATTCTAGAGCCAAAACATTTAGTAAAGTTGCAGGGTAAAAGTCAACAAGAAAATCAATATTATTTTTATACACCATTAACAAAACAGCTGAAAAAGAAATCAAGAAGACAATTTATTTTGCAATAGCCACAAATACATACATACATACATACATTTACCGAAGGAAATGAAAGATCTCTACAACAAAAGCTACAAAACTCTGATAAAAAAAATTGAAAAAAAAATACAGAAACAACAACAAAAAAAACACACACAAAAACAAATGAAAGATATTTTGTAATCATGAATCAGAGGAATTAATGTTGTTAAAATAACCATACTAACCAAAGTAATGTACAGATTCAATACTATCTCTTTTAAAATAACAATAACATTCTTCATAGAAATAGAAATAACAATCTTAAAATTGTATACAAATTTCTAGAATTCCATACATATTCCACACAAAATACTCTTAATAGTCAAAGCAGTACTGAGCAAAAAGAACAAAGTTGGAGGCTTTACACTACTTAATTGAAAATGTACTATAACACTCTGATAACCAAAACATGATGGTTTGTGTATAAAAGTAGACACTTAGACCAATGGAACAGAATAGAAAACCCCCAAATAAATCTACATATTATAATCAACTGATTTTTTTTTTTTACAAAGACATCGAGAACATATATTGAGAAAAAGACACTCTCTTCAATCAACCAGATATTGATATGTAGTAGAATGAAACGGCAACTTTGTTTCTCATTATATACAAAAATAATTGAGTTAAAAACTTCAATGCAAGACCGGAAATTGTCAAACTACTAGATGAAAACATAGGGAAAATATTTTAGGACATTGGTCTAGGCAATGGATGTATGGTTCAGACCTCAAAAGCACAAGGAACAAAAACAAAAAATAGACAAATAAGACTATATTTTAAAAACAAACCAATGGAAAAACTTTTGTGAGGCAAATACAAAAACCAACACAGTGAAGAGTTGACCTATAAAACGGAAGTAGATATTTATAAACTATTTACCAAGGAATAAATATTGAGAATATATAAGGAACTCAACTCATTGGAAACAAAATTGATTTAAAAAGGGCAAAGCATCTCAAAAGGCATTCTCTGAAAGAAAGTACACAAATGACCTAGAGTGATATGAAAAAATGTTCAACATCACTGATCCTCAGGGAAATGCAAATCAAAACCACAATAACATATCATATCACTTCAGTTAAAATGGCTACAAAGGGATAAGAGTGTAGAGAAAAAAGAGCCCTTATCAGTTTATTGGAAATGTAAAATTAGACATTATGAAAAACAGTATGAATGTTTCTCAAAAACTAAATATGGGACTACAAT
>CAUYQG010231447.1:0-34583 GCA_963574415.1 Tarsius wallacei | reverse complement strand
AATAAGTAAATAAATAAATAAATAAATAAATAAGCAAGCAAATAACCAAAAACCCCCAGAAAAACAAAAGCAGAAACCAAAGCAAAAAAAACAAAAAACAATTAAACACACACACACACCCCTAGACCAAAATAAACTTAGTAAAAAACAAACCAAAACAAACAAACAAAATACAGAAAAACTGAACACACACACACACACACACACCACAAAATGGAAAAAAGAAAAGAGAGAGAAAAAAAGTAATTCAAATCAAACCCTCACATGTACATTCACAAACACATTAAACTAAAAAAAGAGAACAAAAAACAAACAAAAAAACCTGAAAGATGAACACTTGCTCATTCACACACACACATAAACAAAACAAACAATGAAAGAAAAAAGAAAAAAGAAGAAAGAAAAAAGAGAAAGAAAATAAAAAGGTCAGGAGGAATCCAGATTGAACTCTCACATATACTTTCATGCACAAACGAAAAAGAAAAAAAAAATTTTTAAAGAAACAAGCAAACCTTAAACACACAAAAATCAAAACACAACCTGCCCTCTTGTGGCAGGTCCTGTAATTGCTCCTCTCTGCTCCTCACAGATAAGCCCCTCTGCTGTTTCCTGTGGAGCTGCAGCCTCATTTACACCTCTTCCCAGTGTCCGTCCAGGGAAGAAAGAGGAGGTGGTGGGGGTGGGTGGGGTTCCAGTTCTCCTCCCACTCTCGTATGGTCAGGGGGATGCCCTCCAGTTGAGAGGCGAGGGATTGTCTCTTCCTCAGGTACTGGCCGGGGTGCCCCAACCAGGCTTGTCCTCGAATATCATCCTCCTATCACAGCTGATGTCCAGGCTCCAACTGGGTTCGTCCCTCTCAGTCATTCCCCAGCAGCGTGAGTTTGATGTTCAGAAGATTGCCTGGGGGAGGGGGTCAGCTCCAGAATCACTGCTGATCTCTTTGGGGGTCTTCCTCATCCTTTTCTACTCATACCCTTTGTCCCATGGCTGAATCAGAGACTCAGCACTCCTCCTGTCCCACTGGAGTTTGTGCTTCCGGGATATTCCCTCTGGGTCATCATTAGCCCCTGAGTGGTTAATCCACAGGTCACAGAAGTCAGGTCTGTTGCTCTGTAGTGACAAGCTGGAGCACTTCGCTGCCCAGTTTTCAAGATGGTGGCAGGGTGCCTGTTTCTTCTTGTCCAGTGAGACTCTGCCTCAGGCTTCCTTGCTGTGCTCCCTCTGCAGCCTTCGCTACCAGTGTCCGGCCAAGGACTCTGGTGGTGAGGCAGAGCCTGGAGCTGACAGTCACTCTCAGCAACTTCTTCCCTGAAAGAGTTTTGTTGTTTTTAAAAAAAAAAAAATCATGAATTTTGCAGCAACTTGGATAGGATTAGAGTTTATAATACTGAGTGATCTTTCATAGAAACAAAGAAGTGAGTATCACATGTTCTCACTCATAAATGGACCTTGAACAACTATTGTAATACTATAAGAAAAGGACTGACAGTAGCAGGAAACTATGGGGAGGAAGGGAGGCGGGATTAATGGCAGTCAATATGTGTCTGGGAATGGGTGGACATGCCTTATCAACAAGGGTACCTGAACGATGCATATTTGTGTACCTAACCCTTAACTGTACCCACAATTTTAAAATAAAAAAAGGGTTTAAAAAAATGGCATGTGGCTTCTGCGCCCTGGGCAGTGCTAGGGTTCAAGCAGAGCAGCTGCAGCACCAGTCACTGCACCAGGGAAGTCCTGGTTTCTTGCTCCTGAGTCCCCCCTCAGTCAGCCACTCCCACTCCCACTCCCAGACACGCACGCAAAACTTTCCATCCACTCCCTCACTCAAACTGGGACTCACACAGTCCGACTGGCTCTGCTGCCATCTTCCCAGAAGTCCTCCTCTGGGTCTTTACACCTTCTACTCCCTTGAAACTCATTCTCTTGCCCCAGCCCCCACCCCACCTCTCCATCTGGCTAATTCCTACTCACTCTTTGGGTCTCAGCATAAATGTCACTTCATTGGGTAAGCTTTCTCTGGCCCTTAAGACAAGATACTCTCACAAAGTTCTTAGATTCTCTATCCTGAATGCCAATTAATTGGCTATTTTATTGTTTTCACTTTTGCTATTATTTTTTTAAATTCAGGGAGTATACGTGCAGTTTCGTTACGTGGGTGTATTACATGATGGTGAGGTTTGTGCTTCTCTTGAACCCATTGCCCCAAAAGTGATCATGGCACCCAACAGGTAGTTTTTCAACCCTTGCTCCAATCCCTTAATTGTATTTGGCTATCATCTTCCCAACTGGACTGTAAGCAACATTACCACAGGATCACGGCTGTTATGCTGCTGATTATTTTTCCCACCTCCTACCACAATAGAAACACTTAAAGTATTTGTGGAGCTTGGAGGTGGAGTATTATTGTAGCAAGTTCAGCATGACAAGAGAAGGATGGAACTCTGGGTGGTTGTATAAGCCTGCGAAGGATATGGGTGAATAGGAAAGACAAAAGGGAGGGGGAAGGATCATTTTTTCAGTTTCACAATTCGGCTAAGCTTTGTCCTATCGGCCCCCACTTTTTCTCTTTTTTGCAGCCTCCTCTTTGGGGGTCTTGGTAGAATCGTTAATAAAATCACATGAAAACTTACTTAGTGTTTGCCAGGTGCCAGGCACTGTTCTAAATGCTATACACATAGCTAATTCATTTGGCCAGGTCAGTAATGTCAGTTACCCTCCATCTTTTGTCATGTCTTATCTAGTATATCAAAGAGTGGTCTCTCCATAAGACATGGCTGAATGATAACCAGCCATCCTTCTTTGACCAAGTTTTTTCAGGCACAATATAGCTATCACCTTCCTTTCAATGACACTATGTAGAGTATTTGTTAATAAACAAACAAAATAACCATGGCCAGCATTATTATGCTGTATGTCTGCAAAGACATATGGAATGGTAGAAAGGACACTGGAGACTCAGAAAGGCAGGATGGGAAGTGGGGGGAGGATGAAAAGTTACCTGTTAGGTACAATGTGCACTTATGGGGGTGAGGGGCACACTGAAAGCCCAGACTTCTACACCACTGCACAAAGTAGCCATGTAGCCAAAAACCATTTGTACCTCTAAAACTATTAAAATAAAGAACATTTAAAAAATAAAATAAAACAACTCCAACTTGGATGCTTAAAAAATGTTGGCCCTTGAGGGAAGATGGTGTCTGCCTGTTGAACATTACATTGGTGAACTCTGGCATGGTGTCTGACTCACTGAGTCACAATAGTATTGAATACATGAATGAATGAAAGAGAGATGATGAAAGAGAACAAATAATGTCTTTTGAACACTAGTCATTAAATTTCAACCAGGAAACAGAAATTTGATGTATGTGTGTGTGTGTCTGTGTGTGTGTCTGTGTGTGTGTGTGTATGTGTGTTCCTCTTCAGCTTGTCTCCCCGGGCATCAACTCTTTAAGACAGCTGAAATCAATAACCCTCAAATATGCGCTCAGGCACAAGATACCTCCTGTAATTTAACAACAGGATCGAGATTCATTTAACTATGGTGTCTGGCTTCCCTCCCAGAATAAGATACCCAAGTTTTCTTGGTCAAAAAGACAGCTGAGATAAATGTACCTACGGCTGAGAGACTTGGGTCGATCACTTAACCTCCTTATTGTTATATTAAATTAGGATTAATGTCCAGGGGAAGCTAGCTATAAAAACCACTCTTTAAAACAATTTTATTGTCACAGCTGTCTCATTTAGTAGCCAGTTAGATTAGGGAATAAGAAGACACTGATTGACAGAACAGAGTACAAGACTGAAAGCTGGGAGTTCATGAGGTATGAAGGGAATTGTATTGTACATTATTTCTTGTGCAGGATGAAGACTAGTCTCCACCTCAAAGGTCGCACTTGTGCAAAAGATTGAAGAGCATCATTCATTGAAAGAAGAGTTACTATATGTACAAATGAAACACACGCGTAACATGATTTTTGCCATAAGGCACAGGCAGTCAAGCACATAGACCGTAACTGTTCTGGTCTATATATGTTCGTTTTTTGTTTTGTTTGTGTTTTCCTTTTGTAGAGCCAGGGTTGCTTAGCTGTCAAACTTGGTCTTGTACTCCTGGCTTCAAGCTATCCTCCCACCTTGGCCCCGCAAAGTGCTGCAATTACAGGTGTGAGTCAGCACACCCGGCCACTCATTTTAATCTAGTAAAGTGAGAAACTTACCCTTCTCTCAGCACAGTTTATTAATTTTGAGCTGACACGTTTCACCCTGACCATGATTATGGGGGATGTTATGTCCTTAGATGATAGACTAGCCAATTTCAGAAACGAAAACATGAACGATACTGCCACTTCTCTATGCATCAGCCTTGACAGGCATCACTGAGTAACCAGGACACTCTTTTTCTTGAGAACAGACTCAACCTCAGAATACTCCTCAACTCATTCCTTTAGCCGTCACTACTCTCTAATTAAAGATGCCGCAGGAGAGAAACTGTGTCACTCTGGCTTTTTCTCTTCGACCACTGACAGACAATTCTCATTTGGGATTGCAGACGTTACTTATCTCCTTCCGTCAATGCTCACAGAACTACTCACCACACCAAGCCACTACTCTTAAAGCAGAGAGGGTAGCTTTTATGAAACAAGTGAAAATAGTCACTCACCCACAATGATCTCATACTTCTTGGGGATTACTCTTTGTCCCTTTGTTCTATCAAGTGTCATGTCATAGTTAAACCATTCTAGTTCATTTCTACAGAGGAGAGCCAGCCATCCACCCAGGCAAGAAGAGCAGGAAGTCTTTGTTTACACACACACAAAATCCACCCTACCACATACTGCTTTCATTTTCAAATATCTTGATCCAAGTCCGGTTGGAAAATAATACCTTGAAATGTGGCCTTTGTCCTCAAACAATCTGCTTTCTATTTATTTCATCAATCTCAGGGGAAAAAGCCTTTTTTTGTTTTCCACATTCCTTGTTATCCCATGTTTTTCTCTCATAACTTATGACCTTGCCTGGGGTTTCCTAAAATTGTCTTTTGTATTCCATCTTCTACTACCTTTGCCAATATTGTACTCCGATAAACAGTTGATGAATAGATAGGTAACTTGTTTTGAATGAACCCACTTTGTCCTTTAACTTGTCCTAACCAACAGTAGCTATGTTACTTACATGTTTTTCTGATATCCATTAAAAACCATGACTATTAAAATTTAAACTTATCCAGCACTATCTATGATGATTTTAACAATGGGTATAGCTTTTTGAGAAACAGTAATTTATGCCAGCGGTTTTTAATACTGGTATCTCAGAATCACCTGGGAAAGCTTTTATTTAAAGATTTCGGTGTCTAGGTCTTGCCTCAGACTGATTAAATCAGAATAAGAACATCTGAGAAAAATAATCAAAAAGGGAAAAGCTAGCTGGGCGCAGTGGTTCACACCTGTAATCACAGCACTTTGGGAGGCAGAGGCTAGAGGAGTGCCTGAGCCCAGGGGTTTGAGACCAGCCTGAGCAACTTGGCGAGACCTTGTCTCTATGATAAATAAATAGATAATTAGCTGGGTGTGGTGGCGCACGCCTGTAGTTCCAGCTACTTGGAAGGCTGAGACAGAAGGATCACCTGAGCCCAGCAGGTCGAGGCTGCGGTGGCCGTGAGCACGCCACTGCACTCCAGCCTGGGTGACAGAGTAACACTTTGACTCAATAAACAAACAAACAAACAAGCAAACAAACAAGTAAATAAATATCTTGCCAGACATTAACTGTGCTCCTTTGTTTTGAGAGAGTTTCAGTTTCCATTTCACTGGCACATGTATTCAGCAGGATTTCTTCTTCTCCATCAGCTTTTACGTAGGTTTCCCAAATCTTCCACGATGGGTACCTTTCAATAGCTGATAAACGGATATCTATTAGAACCCTCTACCACCATCATCATATATTTCTCATATAAAGAGCTGAAGCATTTTCCAAGCTTCATGACCAGATGAATGCAAGATAGCAACAATTCATGTCATGGTGATGTCCCTAACTGAGGCATAGCAAGTTATTACAATTGCTTTGTCCTTGAAAAGTGTTCTTACTTGCTTCATAATTAAACCAGAGTCAATTCCTGTCACATGTTGTGGACAAAGAGCAAAACAACTTAAGAGTCTTCTCCCTTCCATCTCCTATCTGAAGTGCAAGCTGTGAATTTTCTTGTCTGGAGAGGAGGTGTCAGAGGGAAGTCTTTTTTTCCTCCCATTACTGAGCCAGCAGTGAATAATGCAAAATACAAAGTACTTTCTAGTACCGAATGAAAGCAGGAAACACTGCCTTGGAGAATAACACCAAGAAATTGAACTTTATCTTGAGGGAACAGGAAGGAGAACCATGGCACCACATTGTTCTGAACATCATTATCGTGGGATGCAGATGTCACGGGCACCCATTCTTTTCAGAAAGGTCATATTAAACCAGAAATAGGGATGCGAGGGTGGTGACAAATTCTCCTCATGTGAAACCAGAATCAAAATCCATTGCCCTTCGTTTCTATTTTGGGTGATATAGCCAAGAGGCTGATGAGGATCTAAGAGGAAATTGGGTCATATTTTTCTTTTTCTCCTTATTTATTCATTCATTCATGTATTCCTTCTTTTGCATCCATAGATGGTTATTAAACAGATATGTGTCAGCCTCTAGGCTGACTAGCCTCTAGGAACACAAATATTAGTAAGGCATAGCATATTTCAGCCATTATAAACTGAAAACTAGTTGGAGTATAGTCATCTATACAAACTATTATAATGCAAAGCTTTCTGGAGGACATGAAATTCTACCCTTAATTTTAATTAAATTTTTAACTTAAAGTTTTAAATTTAAAGTTTTAGTTTAATGCAAAATATTAATTTAATTGTCTACATAATCCCACTTCACACTAGTAAAATCTGTTCTTCCTCACATATGCAAATACATGCTCACTCATGCGAATTTTTAAATGGTTAGTGTGAGCTCTGAGGAAAGTCAAGGTGGTGTTGAAGTGAGAATGACGTCATGCTATATAGAGGAACTTGGACTTGGAGAAACAGTTTAGTGTGTGGAGCAGATTACAAGTTATTTTGTATAAATTGTGTACAAAGAAAAGTAAGGTGATCATAGAATTTATTGTCCAATTTTGAACATATTTTAGAAAAAGGATGCTAAAATGGCTTACAATTACATAGTTTAAAATGGTTTATATTCACTTAAAATTATTGTTAATATTATGAGATTGGTGGATCTACCGCATAACTATTCCATAACTATTTTCAAAAATAAAATTATTTCAAAAATAAAACAACTGATAAATTATTTATTTACCTTTAAGTTAAAAATATACATACATAGAATAATCTTGACATAAATGTTTGAGATTAATCAGTTTCTGAGTCAGTTCAAGTGGCTGGCAACAGTGACTACTTCTCCCCTTACCCACTGAGTTCAAAGGTGTGAACTATCCCTAGCCATATTGTTTGTTTATTAATGAATACTCTGCATAGTGTCTCTGAAAGGAAGGTGATAGCACTATTGTGCCTGGAAAGGCTTGGTCAGAGGAGCATGGCTGGTTGCTTTTCAGATTTAGCCCTGTGTTATGAAGAGACCACTCTTTAATATATATGCAAGTCATCATTACTAGATAAGACGTGACAAAAGATGGAAGTACAGTGCGGGGCAAACCCATTCCAGCTTATTTTATGCAACTATTAGTAACAACACTTTAATAAAATGAAGAAATCTGGACAAGTATTAAATCCAGTGGGGTCCTCAGACATTTATAAACCTGAACTGTTCTAGGCAAGACACGTGACTGGCCAATAACTGAGAGAGTGGCAAGACCAAAAGCTGAAGAAGGAGGAAAGGTCAGTTTGTGGTGGGCCTTTCATAGCAGGGAATAAAGCAAGGAGAAGCCAATGACGAGTTTCAGGCAGAATCGTGTTTTAGTTGGAACACTGGCTGCTGGAGACGAGTTTTGGGGAGACAGGGCTCCTGCGCTATCCTTGATGCAGTGCCAGCAGCCTACAGGCTGCATCCCACTCTCCTATCATTTGTTTTGATTGATCCTTGCTTGTTCTGTGCTCACATGCCCTGCACTTTCCAAATTGAATTTGCACAGTTTCAGTCACTAAACGGTTATTTGAAATTTCACATACAGATGTAAATCCCAGCTTCTGTGGAAAAACCGGAAGATATGGGGTCATTGGACTTTCTTTGTTAAAGGACAACAATGGGCAGAAATTGGGTAGCAATTGTCCCCTTAGAGTGAGAGATGTGCTGTCCAACTTGAACTGCTTCCCTAACACACATACTAAAGGCCTTCTCATGGGACACTTGAGCTGGGACTTGGACTTCCAAAATGACTGTCCTTTAAATGAGCAACACTTGAAAAAAAATGACCAGAAGAGAGAAAATGCATACCTAAGCTAGCAACTGAATTCTCATCAGACGGCCCAACTTAATGACCCAAAGGTGTGGACCTGACAAATGTGAAGACGAGCTTTAGAGATGAGGAGGGTAGTGCCCATTTACACGATCACTTCAACCATTATTTTGAACTTATGATAGCACTGCCCTCTGTAGCCATGATGGTAAAATCACTTAAAAGCAAAGCAATCTGATGACTATTCTCCCCTGGGTACTTCACACAGTAGCTGACCAGAAGGAATGCCACTTCATTTCTAACTCTCGAGTACCTCCAAGAGAACTGAAGCTGATTAAGTCTACGCTCCCCTGCCCTCCCTTCAGTGCAAAGCTTCCGTGGGAGAGGGAATGTGTAAGCCTTCAAAGGAGTTTCGCAGATGAAGCCACCAGCCACCACCACTCCTCCCCCTGATGAGAGAACTATATACTATACTGGTCTTTAATCTCCTGTGTCCAGGGTCCATGGGACTCATGGCTTCCAATCTTTTGAGTTGTTATACAACTGCTGTGCACTTAATTAAGAATTTTAGCCAAGGAGAGAGTATGCTATTACAGAAAAGGGAAGAATATATACCATATCGCAATTATACTCTCCCTTCAAGAGTTTTCTCTTTTGTAAATGTTACAAATACAGGAATAACTCCTTTTCGTGCTTTTTAAGAATTTTCATGATCTGCTTACCTCACTATCCCCTCTTCATCCCCTTCAAATCCAGGGTCAGGCACTTATCTGCTTCCAATGCCCTCAAGTACACTGTGCCCCCCCTTCCAAACCTCTGTGCCTGCTCCGCCATCTGCTTAGAACGTTTTCTCAACCTCCTCTCCCATTCTCCGTGTATTAGCTATCTATTGCTGAATAACAAGTTGACCAACTTAGCAGCTTGAAGCAACAAATATTTATTATCTCACAATTTCTGTGGTTCAAGATTCTCAAACCAGCTTTACTGGAAGGTCTGGCTCGAGGTATCTCATGAGGTTAAAACCAAGACTTGGCCAGAGCTGCTGTCATCCAAAGGCTCGCCTGGAGTTGGAGAATTCACTTCCAACATGGCTCATGCCTATGGCTGTGGGCAGCAGGCCTTCCTTCCTTGACAATCATTGTCAAAGACCTCAGATCCTCATCAAGTAGGCCTTGCCACATAGCTGTGAGTCTTCTGGCAAGACAATGGATGGTTGACTTCCTCCAAAATCAGTGACCCAAGAGAGAAAAGCAGAAACTACATGTCTTTTACAAACTAGTCTTGAATGAGTCTTGGAAGTAGAATGCTATGATTTTGGCCATTTTCTACTTATTAAGTCCAGCCTACACTCAAGGGAGAGAAATTAAGCTCTGCTTATAGAGGGAATGTCGAAAAAAAAATGTGGACACATTTTAAACCACCCCAGCCTTGCCAAAGTTGAGTTTCTGCCTGGCTAGTTACTTCCTTGGTTACTCTTTGAGACTCTCTTAAGACTGGGTTGATATCTCTTCAGTTCTCAGGAAGTACTTCTGGTAGGTATTACATTTTTGGAAGTATGTCCTGTTTACCAGTCTGTCTTCTGTACTGTAGAATAAGCAACTGGAAGGCAAGGATTGTGTTTTACTGCATTTGTATCTCCAGCCTCAGCACAGTACCTAGCTGTTGGTTAGCACTCAATCAATGAACATTTATCATACTACTGTAAGAAAGGGATTGGCAGTAGTGGGATACTGCTAGGGGTTGGGAGGGCACATAACATCGATAAAGGCTCCCAGACTTTACCTGTACGATGATCACTTATGTACCTACCCTGAATTGTACCCCACATCTTTAAAATAAAAAATAAGGGGGGAAAAACAGCAAATCATGTTACTCAGTTTTCCTGCCTTCTCACATGAGAAGCAAGAAAGGAAAGGGAAAAATAAAGCTTATGGTGCACTCCCACTGTTCCTTGCCCTTTGTGTTCATTCTCTCATTTAGTAACAGATTGAAATTTTGTTAAGGGCATAATGGTGTGGTAGAAAATAATAATAAGTGTTTTATACTCTCTTGCCACTTAGTGTTACAGACCCTTGGGCAGCTAATTTAGACACGAAGCACCTCGATTTTCTCCTGAAAATAAGTTAAAGAATATAATGATTACCTTGCCAATTCCACACAGTTTCAGTGGGAAAGAAATAAGACAATGTAAATGAGAGGTCAAAGCCATAAAATATTATATAAATATAACATATTAATATTACTGTTTCTCATATTTTTATAATATATGGATAATATTGCCAAACATGAAGAAGATGCTTCCATTTTTGGAAATTTAGTCAAAGGTGAAACTATTATCCCAGTGAAAACCAGTATTTGTATCCATTCAGTATTAACTGAACTCCTGCCATGTGCATCTTTAAGGCACAACCTCCATGTGCAGACATCTCAGTGTCTCGAATTAAGTCAAGAGGCTCCTGCAAAGTTTTCAAGCTCTTTTTGCACAGAGCTCTTATAAGTTCAGTTTAGGGGTCGGCACTTTTAGAACGACGGAGGAAGGCTGCCAAAACAACAGTGCAAACAGTGGGCTGGAGGCCTCAGTCATTTCCTGAGCTGGAAGCCTAGTAGACCCTGCTGCTCTTCCAGCATTTGCTCCCCTAGGAGCAGAACGTGTTGGTGTCTGGCATTCAGCAAGTGCTCATTGTGGGCTGACTGGAATTAGACAAATGGCGATTCCTTGTATAAGCGTCACCCGACGTTACGTCTGGATGGGATGCTAAGGTTTCCAATCCAGCGTTCTCATTTTGCAGGCTCATAAGTCTCGAGGTTGTACAGGTAGGTAATAGCAGAGTTTAGACTCTAAAGAAATTTTTCTGAGTCTTGATTTTATGCTGTTTCAACATGGTGTGTATTATCTGTAATGAATGCTGGACTCTATTTTGAAAGTTTATTAATTGAAGTAGCATTCATTTACAGAATAACTAAAAATAACACTGATTTACCCGATAAACTTCTTCAAAGGAATGTGAGATCATGATGTCAATAAAGTACTTCACGGGTTAAACCAGTCATAGTAATTGTAGCCAAAGCAGCAGAGATACATCAAGACTTTTGGCCAGTGGGTCACATTTAATGCAACAATCAAAATTAAACATGAAACATATCTTGCAAAAAGTTAATGTCAGAGCCTCCTTTTTGGCATAATGATGCCCAGGGTAAACAAAATGTCAACAGCAACATAGAATTAAACTAGCACAAATTGTGCTTTCGTTGTGTTTCTTTTTTCATCTTTATTTTCCTGACTGTTAAAAGCAATAGCATTCCCCCAAAAGAAAACAAATACTTTATATCAATGATCACTAGGCTATATGAACAAATGAGTTCCCTTGTGTTTCAGTTTTCTAATCTAGACTATTCTTCTGAGGATGCTGGGGAATAAAAGATGATTTGCATTTCTGCCTTAGTTTCTTGGAGAAAGAGGGACTATTCCATAGGTTAATCTCAGTAGCTGTTGAATTCTAGAAGTAATTTGGTCACTTCTCAATGTCTTCTTTCAGCTATACTCTCATTACTTCCCCTTCCCCTCAGCTCTTGATCTTCAATTTTTATATAAGATGTGTATTATTCTTCCTGGAGTGTGATTAACATCAAATCATCTGCAGCACCTCTGCCAAGCAGTGAGCCACCTGGGTCTGTAATCTTCTTTAAAAATTTGGCCTTGAGGGGAAGATATCAAATGACAGTAATTTGGTTACCAAGAGGGACACACTGCTGGACCCATCAATCGACAGGAAATGTGACTCATTTCAGGCAAAAAAAATAATCTGTTCAATTTTTCCTAGTGTCTTAGAGGAATACGTCTGAGCGCTGAGTGAACACACCTTCAAACGCCTGGCGTCTTGGGAAAGGGGCTGTAACTTGGAGGTAAAGGGATTTATTGTGAGAGCTTTACTGGCAGCTGTCCCATGCTTTGAGACAAACTCAACACACAAGCAAATATGGCGAGAAGTACAACGTGGTGGTTAAGATACAAGTTTTAATATTCGAATATGGTTTGAAATCCAGCTTTGAGTTTGACTGTTGCATGACCCAGGGATGAAAGATTCGCCTTTATTTATAAAATGAAGATGCTAATACCTCCCTGATGAGAATGCTGAGAAAACAAGGAAATAATGCCTCTGATTCATTTATTCCGTGCCTACAGCAGACTAAGAGCTGAATACGTTATGGTTTTTATCACTACAAAGAATCAAACCAAATGAAGGCAGCACCTTCCCTGAATAGTGATCTCTGCCCTTTAAGAATTCAAGGGACTTCGCAATTTATTCCTGTCTTTACCTTATACCTGAGAGGGATGGTTAAATCAATCTAAATTCCCTGAGCCTACTGATGAAGTGAGAACGTTTATTCCGGTCCTCAAGTACAAGCCCTGGCTACTGTCAAGATGCAAAGCTCTGAATTTCCAGGATGTAAGCAGAAGTAAGCCAATACACCTACATGACGACTCTTCCCTCTCACCACGCACCGGAGTGAAGAGCTGTGTGTGGGGAGGCAGCTCTGCAAGGCGCTGGGCATTTCTTCCAACGTGGTTCACCGGCAAAACCCTGGGCGGCACCACACCAAGACACTTCACAACAAATGCTCTCCTCCAATCCGTACAGCTGTCAGCACTATGCAAAATGATCACAATAGCAACGCCTCACTATAGACAAGCCCGATGGCAAGGATAATAAAGTACGAAAAACGACAAGAGCATTTTTAGCGTCATGTCAAGCAGCTAGCTTCTCCAAATTAAAGTTACTAGGTAAAATACAAGACACTCCGTTAAACTGGATTTTAAGATGAACAAGGAATAATTTTTCTAGGTGGAATTTTTCTGAGTCAGTCCTGGCCTTTGTAGGTGGACTTAGAAAAATTTTCAGGGGCGCCACCACTAGCCAGGCTCCATATACATTTGCAACGTGCAAAATTAGCTGGATATTTTATATTTTTTCTTGCTAAATCTGGCAACTCTGCTCCAAATAAATTGTGTTATACTCACCTCTACAGTTATTTGCCATCCTTGATCATCCTTCAGAAACTCATGCTCTGTAATACCTTTCATTTTCTAGTACTTGTTTGCTATTTTAAAGAGATGACACACACAAAAAAACAAACAACAACAAAAAGAGATGACACAATTTGTAGAGTAGAAAGTTATTGAATGCAATCACTTTTTATATGATGATTTTACATAATTGTCATTTATATTAATAACTCCACAAATAGAAAATTAGCATACATAAAATAAGACTTATTTCTCCACAGAGAAACATAAAATAAATATGCCAGTATAGGCTTCTGGGAAACAGAGGGAGATTTTACCTTAATGATTGGAACCATTTGAAAATTTTTTTAAAACTAAGGCCCATGACCATTTAGACAAAAAAACAACAACAACAACAACAAAAAACTTTTCAAATTCAATTACTGAACAGTTTTCACCAATGACAGCACAGCAGAGAACTGGATATTGGGGGATTTAGATGAAATCTCTCAAGCAATCACAGATCAAAAGTTGAAACTTAACTCAGTTGTCAATTTTAGACAATGCCATCAAAGTGTTTACATGTAGACTACCTCTGGTGGCTGATAAGAGATAAATTCTAGGAAATTTATTCTCAGTTCCAGTGAGCAGTCATAGTACACCTTTCTCAGGACAGTCCCTGAAAATGTTTTATAAGATTTCCCTCTTACAAAGAGACCTAGTTGTTCATCTGAAGCATCCAGTGTCTGAGAGAAGACTTGCTAGGAGGCAGTGACTAGCCTCCAACACGTGAGCCTTTCTTGCGGAGGTCTTTCAGGCCTTGGGGACAATTCCAAGTGTGGGTAGTAATCTTGATGATTTCTGGCCCTTGAACTCATCACAGGGGGATTCCAAGCTCCTTTTCATTTCCGTTATAGTCCCTTGTGGATTTTTAATCAAGATCCGTGAGACCCGATTCTTGACCTCAAAAGTGCTGCAGGGACACTATGGTTGTCCCTGTCATGACCGTTCTCCATCCAAGCTATTGGCTCTGCTACACTGCCTGGTGGCCCTTAAGCTGGTAAAGACTCCCTGAGCTACCCCTGCCACCCCTGCATGGATGGTGCAAGGGGAATGCATCTCTCCAGAGACATACTGCTAGGCAAGCAGCTTTTTTCCCCCACCACCTCCCTCTCAAGAAATCCAGGGCAATCTTCCAATGTCGGTGAGAAGATGTTCAACGAATCGCTCTCTCAAGAGTCCCTCTCCTCTGAGGTTGTCCCCGGTGTCCCAGTTGGGCTTCTGTGCATCTCAACTTTTTCTTCACCTCAGTGAGTTTGTTATTTGCCCAGGGCACTTGGTCAGTCTTTTATTTTATTTTTTTAGAATAACTTAAAAATCTTAGATAATATTGAAAGTTCGAATGTTTTCTTCCTTATTACTACTAACTACTAACATACTTATGTAAATAATGATTTAGTGACCTACTGCAGTTTTTCCAAATAATATTTTGGCTCAGCAATGTCATGCCAAACAATTTGGTTCCCACCTTCACGCATCTGGTAGCTCTGTAGGAAACACAGGTGTAGCAGAAGAAACGTTAAAAGATATTATATGATGTCTTCTCAATTTCCTCTAAACTCTGTTGTCCTGTGACTTCTCATACATTAAAACAATAATATTTATTTTCTTTAGGAAGAAATCAGTTCTTGCCTAGCACAAAAAGATAACTACTCCAGTTTGGGTTTGAAATGAGATTTCTTTCTAAGTATATTTAAAGCTGTATCCTTGAAAGCTAGGTTTACTTAAGAGAGAAAGTGGTTTTCTTAATCCTAGTTTTTTTTTAAAAAAACATGAGGCATGGAGAATGAACTAGGGTATAAATCATAGACAAGAAGAACTTTATTCAGGCAAAAATATAGTCCATGAAATCAGAGAAGTTACAGCTTCATAAAGAAGGGAAAAAAAGCTATTTCAGGGCTGTGGTAGGAATGAGAGAATGATTGAAAGAGGGTAAAACCAGGTGAAGAATCTCCTTGGGTCCACTTTATTTTCAAAATACTTCACCTCCTAGGCCTCAGCTGGGAGGAGAATATGGAGCGAGATGATAGGTGAGGGGGTAATGAAAGCACCTTGCACCAAGTCAATAAAGAGAAGGATATTGTCTAGGCTGCTGCTTGTTGAAGCCATTCTACTGATCACCAAGATTTCCCCTTCATTTTTCCTTCCGGGAAGATGACTTCCTGGCATTAGACATGACCATGTGACTTACTTTGGTCGATAAAACATGAGCAGAAGTGATGTTTTTCACTTCTTGGTAGACGCACCAGAGACATAAGATTCTCCATGCTGTCTTCTGCTAGACAACTGAGTGGAACACATATGGCACTATAGGAAGGCACTAGAGAACCCTGGAGGCCTGGATTCCTGAGAATGTGGATCAGCCATATTTGGTTTCCACCTGTCCTTTCTTTACCTTATTTCTCAATTTGTCCCAAACTCAAGGGGAGGAAACAAGTGACTTAGAGTGGAACTATGGATTCAGTTTGGGGTATGTATGTGTGTGATTACAGAGACAACCAAGAAAATATGCCAAGCATGCTGGTGGGTATATGTATACAGAACTCAAAGGAAAGATCTACAGAGATATAAGTTGATATAAGAAAGGATACTTTCTGTCTCACACCCTAGCCATATCTCCCTCATTAGAAAAGATGTTTTGAAACCAGGAAGAAATTAACTTAAGGTGATCCAATTTAATTGATGCTAAGTACTTAGAAGAGAAATGTAAACATAAGGCACATTATCTGAAAACATGAAATAGTATTTCTATTTATATATGCATAGAGAGAAACTAAATGATATTGCTTTTTTATTTTTATAAATTTCACTGTAATTCTATTTCAGTAACAGATCATCCCATTTATTCTTTTTTTTTTTTTTTTTTTTTTGAGTTGGAGTCTCACTGTCACCCAGACCACTGCAGCCTGGACCTGCTGGGCTCTGGCGATCCTTCCGCCTCAGCCTTCCAAGTAGCCAGAATTACAGGCGTGCAAGCTACCATGCCTGGCTAATTTTTTTATTTATTGTAGAGATGAGGTCTCGCCAAGTTGCCCAGGTGAGTCTCGAACCCATGGGCTCAGGCAATCCACTCACCTCGGCCTCCCAAAGCGCGGGATTATAGGCTGAGTCACCGAGCCCAGCCCATTTATTCTTAACCATTATACAGAATACAAATAGAAACTAATGAACTCCGTTCCTTAATTGACTCATTTCTAGATGCTTTTTAAGGTTATTCTAAACACAGAGCATTAGGAGCATTTAAAAATGAATAAAGTAAGCAAATGCTTTCCTAAGAAGCCCTAAATGCTAGACTCCACATCTGATCTTTTATAAAGAGATAAATAACTTCCACTTAAGAGAAAGCTGAAAGTGAACCAGTTAGCAAGCACCTATGTATGTGCATACACAGAGGATAGAGCAAAGTGAGTACACAGCACCACAAAGCGGCTTGCTCCTGTTGGACGTTAAAAAAACAAAAAACTAAATTGTTCCACCTTTTTAGCTCGCTCTTAAAGATGAGAGAACCATTGCCTGGTGACTTTAGCTTCATCATAGAAAGAAGAGCAATTACGAACGCAATCATGATGGTGAAAAACATGAATTTTAGACATGAAATCTAGACATACTCAGTGATTTATCATAGAACTGAGTTCCATATGTTCTCACTCATAAGCGGACCTTGAACAATTATAATGCTATAAGAAAGCGATTGGCAGTAGTGGAAAACAGTCAGGGGAGAGGGGGTGGGATTGGCAGGAGAGGGAAACTGCTAGGGGAGGGAGGGGCATATCTCATCAACAAGGGTACCTGCATGATCAATGTTTATATACCTAACCCTGAATTGTGCCCCACATCTCTACAATAAATAAATAAATAAATAAATAAGTAAATAAATAAATAAAATTTCTAAAAAATGATTAACATAAAAAAAACTAAATTGTTCCACCTTTTTTAGCTCGCTCTTAAAGATGAGAGAACCATTGCCTGGTGACTTTAGCTTCATCATAGACAGAAGAGCAATTAATGAACGCAATCACGATGGTGAAAAACGTGAATCTGAGACATTCAAGCAATGGAGGTGGGATGATGGTGGGGAGGAGGCTCTCAAGGAGAAAGAATAGCTGCTTGATATATTATAAGGAATTTTACATGGAGATGGGTGGTGTCTGATCGGATACAGTCCCAGAAAACAGAAGATACAGGGAAAAATTTTGCCTTAAAGTAAGTGAGGGCTTTAAAAAGCGTTTTTTTCTATTTCTGATTCTTAGAGTAATACATATTCCTTGCAAAAAATGTTTGAAAAATATAGAAAAACAGATATTCTAAAAATCACCCAAAGAGTCTTTAGCCAGAGATAATCATTGATTATATTTGGGTATATAAATATATACATGTGTTTTAATTAATTAATTAATTATTTACTAAACAACTTTAGGCAGCAGGGTATAGCAGTGAACAACAACAACACCAAAAATCCCTGCTCTTAGAAAGCCAGCATTCAAATGGGAAAGATGGAAAATAAGTATGTCAACTGCTGAGAAGTGAAACGTGAAAAGATAGAGCTAAGTAAAGAAAATGAGGCATGAAGACATGTGTGAAGCATGACCTATTGCATGATTAATATGATATTTGAACAGAAACCTAAAAGGAAGAACTGTCCAAATTCACACAAAATCAGCCTTAATAGCTTTGTAGCCTGTATTTTTATTTCACGATGTATCGTGAACCTTTTTCATGTAATAAAATATATTTCACAAACACTATTTTTAATGTATACATGGAAGTCTGTTGCATGGAGTTACTGTAGTTGATGTAATTCTTGGCAGCTGGATATTTAGATTGGGTCTACTATCTTGCAGCCATACTGAATATCTTTTTGTAGAAATTTTTATGTGCAGCCTTGATGAACTTGTTTAAGTAATTTTCTTAAGGTAAATCTTCTAAATCAAAGGATATTCTAAAGTTGTTTCCCTGAAGAACTACTGATTTACTTTTCCTTTGGCAGCATAGGAAAAAAATATTTTCAACTACCTTTGCACACATTATCATATTTTTTTTGTTAATCTGTGCTGGTTGAAGTTAAAATGTATTTATTTAATTTGCATTTCTTTTCTCACCAATGATGTTTAAGACTTCTATTTGGGGTTTTAACGAATCAGTATATTGTCACACTAAATGTTATTGCTATAGACTGAGATGTTATGTCTTTCCAAAATTCATGTGTTGAAGCCAAATCCCCAACGTGATTGCATTTGAAGTGGAGTCTTTGGGCAGTTATTAGATCATAGGAGTGGAGCCTCGTGAATGAGATTAGTGCCCTTATAAAACAGATGCTACAGAATACGGGGCCCCTCCCTCATGTGAGCACACAGCGAGAAGTCACCCCCTATGACCCAGGAAACAGGCCCTCACCAGACGTTGGATCTGCTGGTGCCTGGTTTTCGGACTTCCCAGAACAGTGAGAATAAATGGCTACTGCTTACGAGCCATCCAGTCTGTAGAACTCTGTTATGGCAGTACTAATGGACTAAGACTGGAGATAGATAGATTTAAAGATTATTCATAATCTTTATAAAGAACGGAGATAAAATGAACATCCATACATCCTCCTTAAGAGAAAAAAATATTACCGTTACCTTTAAAGTCCCTTATCCTTCGAAGTCTGCACTACCTTCAGCTTTAGGTTTATCATTATTTTGCTTTTCTTTAGCATTTTGCCACATATGTGTCAAATAGCATATTGTTAATTGCGGCAAGTTTTAAAAAATGTGTATGAGTGGGCTCCTACTGTACAAAAACATTCACACACAAAAAAATCTTACATTATATTAAGAGTTCTACCTTGTCTTTCCATATAGTTGTATTTCACCCATTTGCACTGCTAAAATATAGCATATGACTATGCAATTTTTTAATCCTTTCTGGCATTAATTGACACTTGTCTCTAGTTTTAAGATTTTACAGAGTATTCTGCATTGAACATTTTGTACAGTCTTTCTATATATGTGTGCAAGGGTTTCGCTATTAAATCATTGTAGGAGTTGAATCTCTGAGTCATATAGTAAGTACATTTACAATTTAGAAAATAAGCTGTTGTTATTATTGTTTTACGCCAATTGATACCCCCCACAAAAGTGTTGGTGCAAAGTTGTGCTAATTTACATTTCCGCCAAAAAAAGTATGGACATCTAGGTGTTTGTATCCATGCCAATACTGGATATTATCTGACATTTCCCTATTTTCCAAATTGGTACATATAAAATGCTATCTCATTGTGAGCTTAATTTATGCTTTTCTGACTGCTGACGATGTGGAACATGTTTTATGTGTGCTTGTTTGGCTACTTTTCATTTTCCCCTACGACTCCTTTCCCCTTTGCCTCCCCTTTCTGCTTCCATTTATTTGTTAGTTGGGTCATTATTGCACTATTGGAGTACATGGACATGAAATAGATTACATACTATTATTGTCATTATCGTCTCAATTGTTATAATAACTAGGAGTCAAATATATTTTTCAATGCTGATAAATCAGGCAGTAGAAATTAAGCATATTTAATAACACAAAGCTCAACATTACCAATGATAGTATTAAAGACTAAATCTGAATGTTGATGGCAGGGAAAATTAGGGAAGAAGACGATGTTAGCTAATCTTATTCTTGTTCATAATACAAAACTCAAAGGTGTTGCCTAAATACATTGAAAACCAAGTAACTCCATAAAAGCATAAGATTAAAGGTAACCACTAGAACAAACTATAGGCTTATATAAATACAAGAATATTTACAATGAAAGGGACAAAGAAAAAAACTTATAGTAAAAGATTTGGGGAATAAGAAAGAAGAAAACGAAAACAAAATATAATATTCGCCAAGCAGCTTCATTAGAGTAAGGGTGTACTTTCCCAGGGTAACCATTTTGGTTACCACTAATCTGTTTGTACAAGTTTTCCTGTGTTTTAAAATAAATGGTTAAATACAGTACACC
Organism: Tarsius wallacei; assembly: GCA_963574415.1. Lineage (NCBI taxonomy): Eukaryota > Metazoa > Chordata > Mammalia > Primates > Tarsiidae > Tarsius > Tarsius wallacei. Next base: position 14,153 of record CAUYQG010231447.1, on the reverse strand, counting down.
TTACAGATAGATGAGGTTAGCTTTGAAGTTTTGGGGATAGAATGAAATAGTCTGCAATGAAAAAAAATCCAGAAATTTTCTGTAAAGATTTACGAGCAAGCTGGAGTGGGTTAGGTATAATCATGAAATCAATTTTATTCTTTTCATCACTCTGTATTAAACTCGCTTCATGGGCCTCTTTTTCTCCACCCCTGAATGAAATATCAGGCTGGTCCCATCACTTCTGGAATCATTTTTCCCCACTAAAATTTTCTCTTTTAACTTTCAAGCACTAAAGAGTACAAGTCTGCCTGAGAATTACATAACTCCGCTTCAATATGGTGGTTAGTTTTTCCAAACTCATTCAGAGGAAAAACCTCTTCCTAGTTAGATGAGATCTATATTTAACCTTAATAACTTACAACTGAAATTGGGTTGGGAGCTGCCACTGTTTTCTCTCTTTTCTTTTCCACATCTCTTCCCATGCTTGTTGGCTGCTATGTCTTACCCTTTTCAGAGACTGACTAAAAGAAAAAGGCAATTTGAGAGAAATAACACAATTGTAAATGCCCAGCACAATTTGCAGTCAGGCATCAGAGGGCCGCTGGGTGTCAGTGACGTCCATAGCAGACCTGTTCTACTTTTAGACCTCTTTAGCAGTACCCTGGACATCTGCCCAATGGGCATCTCTTTTATGACATTATGGATATAGAAATGCCTCCCTCCCAGTGGCCACCTCTAAGCCTCCCTCAGCTCCCGGGTTTTCAGCGGTTAATGTGCTAATGAAGCTTCATTGATTCCTCAGCCAGTCTCTCAAAAGCTGTCATTTTATTTTATTTTAGACGTATGAGTACAAGTCAGGATTAGCTACACAAGTAGGCTGGGTACAGGTGAAGTTTGGCCACCTGCTGTTCCTCACTTCCCCTGGTTTAGGACCAGGTACCCATTATGCTGCTACCTCCTCCCGTGGCAGTGCCCAGCGGCTGCCAATTCCTCCCTTGTGTTGATGTGATTAATGTTCTGGTCCAGCACATGCGTAAGACCATGTGGTATTCAGTCCTTTGTTTTTGTGAGAGATCACTAAGTGTGAAGGTCTCTAACTCCACCCAATTTACTGCAGAATCCATAACTTTGCTCTTCTTTATGGCAGCGTAATACTGCATCATGTATATGTACCACATATGCAGTCCACTTTTGATGGGCCATCGCGTTGGTTCCATGGTTTTGCTATTGCGAATAGTGCAGTTAGAAACATGCATGTGCAGGTGACTTTTGGGGAGAATGATTTAGGATCCTCTGAGTGTATTCCCCAGGAAAGATATTGCTGGATCGTATGGAAGGTCAATTTTTAGTTCTTTTAGAAATCGCCACACTGCTTTCCATAGAGGCTGAACTAGCCTGCACTCCCACTAACAATGTAGAAGTGCTCCCTTTTTCTTGTACCCTTGCCAGCATCTGTTGTTTTTTGATTTATTGACAATGGCCGTTCTTAGTGGAATTAGGTGTTAATTTTGGTTTTGATTTGCATTTCTCTGATGATTAGTTAGGCTGAACGTTTTTTTCCTGGATTTGTTGGCTGCTTGTATATCTTCTTTGGGAAAGTGAGCACATGAAAAAGAATAAAACAGGATTCCTACCTATCACCGTACACAAAAATCAACTCTGAATGGATCAAAGAAGGAAAGAACTGAATACCACATGTTCTCACTCATAAGTGGACTCTGAACAATTATCATCATATTACAAGAAAGGGATTGGCAGTCGTGGGAAACTGCTGGGGGTGGGGGGCACCCTTCATCAATAAGGGTACCTGATCTCAAACCAGGTGAAGTGGGGGCCAAAGTGGGGCCCAAACTTTCCCTGTACAATGACTCTTTGTATACCTAACCCTGAATCGTAAAATAAAAATTAAAAACAAACAAAACAAAACAAAAAAGCCCAAACTATAAGAATTCTAGAAGAAAGCATAGGAGACACACTTATGCCCATTGGAGTAGGCAACCAATTCTTGATCAAATCCCCAAAAATGAGACCTCATCAAACTGAAAAGCTTCTTCACAGCAAAAGAAACTATCAGGAGAGTGAGGAGACAACCCACAGAATGGAAAAAGAACCCCACCGAATGGGAAAAAAATTTTGCCAATTATGGATCTGACAAGGCCCCAACATCCAGTATCTACAAGGAACTCAAATGAACCAAAAGAAAAGAAGAAATCGTCTGAAAAAAGCAAAAGCTTCCATTCTTGAGGTCCTCTTTTGTCACCAAGGAACACACACAGCTTTGCTCCCGGTTCGCTCTGCTGGGCAAAATGCAGCTCACGCTCAACCAGCTCTCTTGACTCTGCTGTCAGCAGACAAAGCGGCAGCACTGCCTCTCATTTCTTTCTCATTTCAGGCTCGAGAAGGACTTCAGCTGTTACTTACATGATTTTGTGACTTTCCTCCTGTGATCTATTATTAAATATATTATATTAATACAATTTGTAATATAATTTTTGTATATGAGGAGTTCTACTTGTTCTTCACGTAATTATTATCATATTTTACTTTAAGAATCTATTTTTAATGTCTTATTTTGTAGCTTTGCATCTGTGCCTAAAGAAATTGGGAACTAAGTACTACACCCCAATAGTTGCCCTTCTTTATTAGTTTATTAGGAAGATTGAATCCAAGTTTTGTATTCTGAAGTTTCTGCAACCTGTGGCCCTCATTAAGTATGATTGGTCAGTACTTGCTTAAAAAATTAAGTTCAGAAAACAGGGCTTTTCTAATTTTCTAAAATCATGTGAAAATGGTCCCATCTGGTTCCATGCCCTGGAAAAGTTCTTACATATGCTCTGGAAAAGTTCTTACAGAATGGAAGTCAGCTTCTCTTTGGATGTTTTAAGCACCTCTGTATAAAACTTGCTATGTGAAGTGTGATGGAGGCCCTGCCAAGGCTTGGTCCCATTCAGAGAGAAATGTGACAACTGATGGTGTTAGGAGTTGGTCTGGGTCTCCATCATGACAGCCACCAAGACTAGTGGGAATGTGGGACTGGCAGGATCCAGAAAATTGGGTGGGCACATCAAATAGGTCTGATACAGAACATTTCTCTGAAAGCCCAGACTCTTCCCACCTCCAGGCTTTGCACCTTCCTGGAATATTCTCCCTGGCTACTACTTGGTCATCCTTTAAGTCTTGGCTTAAATGTCACTTTCTCAGGAATCTTTCATGTTCACACTAATTTTTTATTTTATTTTAAAGATGTGGGATATAATTCAGGGTTAGGTGGATAAGTGGTCATCGTACAGGTAAAGTTTGGGCCTCCCTTTTGTCCCCACATCGTCTGGTTTGAGATCATCCATTACAGTCTTCAGACCATCCTGAACTTGTACTACCAGCACTTATCACAACTTGCAATTACGTATTTATTACTGTGATAATTCTTTTAAAGTCTGTTTTCCCCTGAGACAGTATTTGCTGTGAGGGGCGTGGACTGTGTTTTTCTCCCATAACTGTGTACACAATTTACTGTGTACCCAGTCAATTCATGGCACATAGCAAATGTCCAGTAAAGATGTTTTAAATTATTGTAAGATATATTGTATAGATACGTATGCTTTTTATATGTAAGTGGGCTCTACTTTTTGTTATGGTGCCTTCCAAGAAACCAAGCTACTCTTTGAATCTCTTAAGCTCATGGAACTTTACTAGAAAACTGTTAGTCAAGTCCAGCTTTTGCATTCTACCGAATGGAAAGTAAATGATAGAACTGTCATGTGACATCTCCAAAGTTCTGCTAGTTAATACCAGAACCTGAACCAGAAGCCATTCTTCTTGCACTTTTTTCTCAAGGAATTCCCACACGCCATAACCTTTCTCTTTTCCTGCAAACCTCTGCTCTGTCCACTCATTTATCACCCTTCCTTCCACGAGGAATCTCCCCTCTCTCCCTCCCTGCTTCCAAGGGCCCAGAATTTGATGAGAGAAAAAGCAGTATCATAAAACACAAGAAGCTTTGAAATCAGATCAAACTAGGTTCAAATCCAGACTCAGTCATGTAACACCTGTGTGAATTTATTTGGACACATTTCTTAACTCCACTGAGCCTGTTTTCATATCCATAAAATGGATGTAGAATCATTGTGTGTTAGTTGAAAAATCATATATAAAACAAAAGTCGTGTATAGTGCCTGTCACTAAACTCCCAAACCAAGTTATTAATACGTTATGATATACATGGGCATGTATTTGCCCTGATATTATGTTTGCAAAGTGTAGAAGCATTCACAGAGAAAGGTCTGACTTCAAACCCAATATGATTAATAATCCACTTTGTACTGAATATTGTCCTTAATACTCTAACATGGGGAAGTTAAATCAGTCTCTGGTAGAAGTCTTTCTACAAACATCTTGAAGCTTCAGTGGTTGCTACAAAGACAAGAAAATCAATCTTGAACTCAATCTTTTAATTTATTTTCGTTATTACTGTTCTCAAATGGGGAATGCAATTAAAATTCTTGCTGTTTTAGCTCACTTTCCTCAAAATAAACGTTGATCAAATTCTATGTGAAGGGTCTGTAACATCTCTCCTATAATTATGCTTAAATATATTCACAGAGATCTGTATTAAAGAACAAAAGGAGCTGTTTCTAAGAGACAGAAGTTCTGGGTCCTGGCACTAACTCTGTCATGTACTATGTGACCTGTGGAAAGTCACATCTTCTTTCTCTTTAATTTTTAATTTTAAAGATGTGGAGTACAATTCAGGGTTAAGTATTCAAATGTTCATGGGAGTGCAAACTAGTACAACCTCCGTGGAAAACTGTTTGATGATTCCTAAAAGATCGAAAAATCGATCCCCCATACGACCCTGCAATCCCCCTACTAGGAATATACCCAGAGGAATTCAAATCACTCTCTGAAAAAGATACCTGCACACGAAAGTCACATCTTCTGATTGAGCCTCCATCTCCTCTGTGCAATGGGTATACGGGAGGGGGAGGCAAAAAAGAATTACATTTTAGAGGGCAGGCCCTTTGTAGTACACTTGGAATTTGTTCTTCCAGATCAAATTATCAACCAAAGTTTTTATCTGGGAGTTTTGAGAAGCCTGTGTCATGATTTCCAGAAGAAACATCACGAGCTGTGGCAAATACTGTGACAACACACCTGCCCACACTGCGCTGAGTGTTCAGCAGTTTTTGACCAAAAAAGGCATGACCCCATGCCTCACCTTCCTTATCCATCCAATCTTGCCCTGAGTGACTTTTTTTGTTTGTTTCCCCGAATGAAAAAAGGTTCAAAGGAAAATGTTTTGCCGATGTGAAAGAGGTAAAACAAAAAGTGGCAGAAGCACTAGAAGGCATCAAAATTGATGAGTTCAAAGACTGTTTTGAGCACGGACAAGTGTCTCAATAGGTGTACTGCATCCAGTGGAGGGTACTTGGAAGGCAACTGAAGTTTAAACATGCGAGAATGTTATGACCCAATCCAATAAATTGACTGTTGTCCCACATAGCCAAATAAAATATGAGAGGCAGAGACTGGGAGAAAAGGCAGTGTTTAATTTCTATAACCACATTATAGGGAGACAGGTCAGCATCACTGCCAAAAAGCCTGCTCCAAATAACACAATTTCATTCCAGTATTTATACCAAAAATTCATAACCCGTCACCCACTCCAAGTTCGAAGCCTATGTGCAGTTTTAGCAAGACTCGTGATGAACAATGTTTGATATGTGACCACTGATGTGACACAAAGTCTCTTGGTCATGCTGACATTTTAGGTAACATTTTGGAATTTACAGAATGTCCTTTTACTGTGTTTTTAGATGCAGTGGCAGAAAATTGCAATATTTGGGCAGATGGGCAAACATAATTGCAACAATCTTTTATTCCCAGAACCCTGGCCTGAAACAGTCCCATGTCCTTGTAGTCACAGATGGATGGGAGGTGGGCAATGCCCACCCCAAGCTTTCAGACACACTGCTTTCGGCCTTGGTACACTCTCATCACTAGGGAGTCTGGTTTGCCCAGCTGTTTCTGCTTCAGCACCTGCAATGGCTACTAGATAAGACTGGTCAGTCAGGCAAGGCCGAGCTAGGAGAGGAGAGGAGAGGTGGGGAAGGGGGGTAGGGGTCGCAAAATGTCCACTTTTGAATTCAAGTGGCTTTTACATTTAGCCCAACTCGGCTACAAAAGAATAAGAGTTTTTAAGTCTTTTCTTTTCTAGATGACTGTTCTAATATGACCCAAAGGGCCCCCTTTCAGCCTGTATCATTCCCCACTGTCAATTACACATTTTCTGTCATGGGTGATTTGATGCCCTTGATATGAGCATTTGAACATCCTTTTCTCTCTGTCAATGATGTTATGCCAGAGTCAGGTTAACAAACTTAGTGTGGGGTAATGGGGTAATAAAACCCTTTTTGGCAAGTCCTTGTTAGGCAGTGACTCCCAAGCCTTTTAGTATAAGAAAAAAATGTTACTGTTCAGTCCTCAGTTTCATCATTGGCTAAATATAATTTCACACTATAAAACATGGTCCTTCTACGGGCCTGACTGGGCTAAACAAAACGCTCTCTCTTAATTTCAGATCATGAAACTGGCAACATTTATACGCAAAATGATGCCAGAGGAAGTAAAACGTTCCTCAAGAGGGAAAAAGCCATCTGCTACTGGGCCAGCTTCATGCTTATAATTGTCACCAGTAATGACTAGATAAGAAGGAAATGAGAAATTACGTTGCTGAGGGAAGATCGAGACATCAACAGGGTCCTGTTTTGCTGGCTCTGAGGGCTACAACTTCAGAGGCTAACGTTTCTCAGGGTTACCTAAAACAAAAAGGGTAATACATTAGAGCAGAAGCCCTCAACCCCCAGGCCATGGACAGTACCGGCCTGTGGCCTGCTAGGAACAGACCTGCACAGCAGGTGAGCAGCCAGCAAATGAGCAAAGCTTCACCTGTGTTCACAGGCGCCCCCCATCGCTGCATTACTGCCTGAGCTCCACTTGCTGTCAGATCAGAGGCGGCAGGGCAGCGGCTTCAGATTCCCATAAGGGCGCGAACCTGAGAATTGCATGGCAGGGATCTAGATCGCTTGCCCCTTATGAGAATCTAATGCCTGATAATCTGAGGTGGAGCCACGGTGGTGATGCTAGACTGGGGAGCGACTGCAAATGCAGATGAACATTAGCAGCCAGGTTTGATTGTGTCTCTCTCTCACACACACACACACACACACACACACACACACACACACACACATGCTGTCTGTGGAAACATTGTCTTTTGTGAGCAAAAAAGGTTGGGGACTATCACATGAGAGGATGCAAAGAAAATATTTATGAAAACAAGCTAAAGTTTCTATTAACAAATATTTATTTTACTTATTTATTCATTTTCTTCCCCTAGATAGCTAAGCTACACGTTTTTCATTCAACAACATTTGTTGATCAATTAGCAAGTTTTTGTATTCTTTGAGACATTGATGATAGAGATGGATAAGGCACAGTCTCTGCTTTTAAGAAGCACATGATCTTTGAAAAAGAAAAATGTGTCACTAAGTAATCAGAAAACAATAAGTTCCTATAGAAAAGGGTACTGGCCGGGTGCAGTGGCTCAAGCCTGTAATCCCAGCACTTTGGGAGGCCGAGGCGAGAGGATTGCCTGAGTCCAGGGGTTTGAGACCAGCCTGAGCAACTTGGTGAGAACTCGTCACTACAATAAATAAAAAATAAGCTGGGCGTGGTGGCACATGCCTGTAGTTCCAGCTACTTGGAAGGCTGAGGCAAAAAATTCACCTGAGCCCAGCAGGTTGAAGTTGTGGTGACCATAAGCATGCCACTGCATTCCAGACTGGGTGACAGAGTGTGACTTTATACTCAAAAAAAAAAAAAGAAAGAAAGAAAAGAAAAAAGAAAAGACCTACCTACTATAGGAGCACAGGCGCATGAGTGATCTATGTCTGAGTTGCCAATGTGTTTCAATAAAAACTTCACAGAGGAAGCAACCTTTAGCCTGAGTTTCTGAAGGGAAATAAAAGGAAGCAATATCACAGAAAAAAAGAATTGATTGTGCAGAACATGGAATATCAAAAAGCATGGCACCTTCAGGAAATAACAGAAAATTACACTTGTCTGGATAACTTTATTAGAAGAGATTTTCAACTATCAATTCTCTTAAGAGAGTAGCAAAATCACCTGTTTGCAAAGACGAGCTTTTTTTTTTTTTGAGTTGGAGAATCACTCTGTCACCCAAACTGGAGGGCAGTGGCCGCTCCCGGCCACCACAGCGTCATCCTGCTGGGCTCCAGCGATCCTTCCACCTCAGCCTTCCAAGGAGCTGGGACTATAGGTGCATGCTACCACGCCTGGCTATACAAGCTTATTTTTTATTGCAGTTAAGAGGCCACTTACTGTCCTGACAGAGTCTCAGTGGCATTTTTTAAGGGCAGAGACAAAAGTGGCATTTGTACGGTTTGGGGGTCTAGTTGAAGGCATGTTTTCTACCGCGGTGGTCTGACGGTACTGAGCAATGTTTATAATGTAATGGCGTTCAATTAATAGACACAAAAGGGGAGCATTCTGACGAGTCTTTGAAGAGCAAACAACCATTTGATGAGCCCAGCTGAGTGATCTATTGTTCTGAGAAGAGTCTATTTACTCAATGAAAACAAATTGTTTTTAGATAAACAAATTCGGAAGGTCCTGCAATAAACAGTCATTATTTGCTACTTCATCTTCCTGGGCAAGAGTTTCCTGAAATAATTAAGTCAGATTAATGCAGAGGTTGAAAAATAAAATCTGTTAATTGTAAGCTGCCTGAGTGTGGGTGATTACAATGATCAAGAATTGGAGCAGATAAAGTTTGAAATAGAATTTGAGGCTGAATCATGAGAGTTCTCATATGCCATTCTGAAGAATTTGAAATGGGAAAAGAAAAGGGAAAAAAATCAAGCTTGGCCTCATGCCAAAGTGCTTTGCAAAAAAAAAATAATAATAATAATAACAATAATTATTGTACCAATCCTATAAGACATATTATTATATCTATATATACCTGTATTATTATGCATATATTGTACATATATGAACTGAGGTTTAAAGAGGTTATATATTTTTAAAACAATTCTGGCCTCGCATTTCTTAAGGAATAGTGGAACCACATTTCAAATCAAGATCCAGATGACTCCAAATCATCTTGCTTTTTCTTGCATAGTTCTGTTTCAGTAGACTGTAGGGCCGAGATGAAAAGTGAAGATTTCTCTTAGAAATTGCCTATTCAAAGTGTGCACCCATGCACCACATTGTTACTTAGTGAAAATGCAAAATCTTGAGCTCCCTGACCTGCTGAAAGAAAATCTGCTAACAGGATCTCAGGTGATCGCTTTTTTGAGTTGCCATCTCCAGATAAGCTTATGTTTTAAGCAGGTTTTTCTGCACCCCTCCAGCTTCCAGCCGTGTCTTCCTCATTTGTAACAAGAATACAAAAACAACAGAGACTTTGGTAGCATAATAACCTACAGAAACTATGTTATAGAAATGCAATCGGTATAACAAAAGAAATGTTGCTTTTGTTACAGATGTTAAGATGCCCTAACACTTTGAAAAACTTGAATCTGTTCCTAGTTGAACAACAAGAACCTACCATTGTCCTTCCAGGAAGGAGGTCCTCTCCATGATGGAACAGAGACTGTGGGGTCAGTGGTGGGGCAAGGAAGGGCAGAGAGAAAGAGCAGACCAAAGGCAAGGTGAAAGGAGAAGAGACGGCAGTCCAGACTTCGAAGAGACTGCCGATCACGCTGCAAACTGTCCACCAAAGGTCGTTGCTATGGCCTCCTTGGGAAAACAAATGTTTCGTGTCATCTGAATCCACATATGTTGGAAACCATAAGATCATATCGTTTTCTTTTTGGTAATCGTCTGTTGTAGCTGCACAGTAACAGACTCCTGCCACTTTCTTCATTTATTCAGTCATCAGCACTAACTTTTTCAGTGCCTACGATATGTCTAATACTGTTCTAGGCAACGGAGATACTTTCACTAACACGACCGATGATAAAGTCCATAGCTTCCTGGTGCTTATATTCTTGTGGGAAGGAAAGAGAATCGATAGAGGAAAAATATAATTCCAGATATCTAAACTAAAGAGCTTCTCCAAGTATAATTATAATAGACATCTGGACTAAGAAAGCAAGTGACATTTGAAATCAGTATTTTGGTGAATAGAGTGGGCAAAACCAGGAAATCTGCACATCTAACAGAGTGCTACATTGCCACGCCATATTCAGCGCAAAGCAGTATTTGGCCCTGGGTGGGCGGTCACTGTGGCTCAGATGGGAGGTGGGAAGGGAGTGTTCCCTGAGCCACATGGACATTTCACAATACTTCTCAATGTTTAATCTAAAGCATACTCTTTGGGACCTCTGCATACAAAGGATAGGCACTCTACTCTTAGTTTTCCTGCCTTCAGGTCCCATTGCTCAACCTCCCTTGTAGATTGTTTTCCCAGGATGTTAACAACAAAAAAAATGCATGTCATCAGCGTCTGCTCAATTGTTGTCTATGAATGACTCCAAGAGACACGACTTTAGGGGGCCGTTACCCACAGAGTGGCCTGTGTCTTCATCTGTGTCTGGATGATGTGGCAGGATTCTAGCCCACTTCCCTTTAGGCAGATGTTTTTCACCTGGTTTGCTCTGGAAGTGTGAATTAATGTATAGTGTGTGTTTGAAAGACTTTCCTCATGCTGTCTTATATTGTTATTTTTATATCACAGCTAAGAAAATATGCATACAAAGACAATACCCTTCCCAAACATCTTTGAGCCTAGGAAGTAAGTGCCATGTCTTCTAATTCCAACCTCTACTTTTCCCACTGTTTCAGTGCTAACATCTCATCATAGTTAGCCCCTGTTCCTCTCCCTTCTCCACCCTCTTTCTGCCCTTGTTATCCTTTGGATCTTTTAAGGCTAAAGAAAAAGAAAAAGAAAATAAAGGCTATTCCTAACCGACTTCTTGCATTATCTTACCTTATCTTACCTTTTACTTTTATTGCCTCCTTTAGGCAATGAGATGCTTAGCTTTCCTCCACTGTTACTTTTTATAGTGACAATGTTATCTCTACCTCCCATCACCAACTATAGATGCCATTGTTAGTCTTCTTGGCACTAAATAGGACTGATTGATGGTGGCTACAGATTGTAAGGTAATCTAGGCTTTTACTTTTTTTTTTTTTACTCTTTAAAATTATTATAATGTACTAGCATTGTTTGCTAAGGCCATAATCAGCAGATAATGCTTGGCATTAAGAGAGACTGTGTCTGGACATAAAAGTTTTAGTGACACTTACTTTGAAATGTATGCCTCCTCACCAAAGCAAAGGATCATTCATAAAGAAATTTATTCTTCCTTGGGAAAATTTTCTTTAATATCTAGGGTATTGATTGCTTAGCCAATTACTGGAACCTGAAACAAAATTCTCACTGAAATAGATATAATAAGTAATTCATAAAAACTAATTGTGGTAAGAATGAAAAATAAAAATACAAGTAGTAATTTTTTAGAGATTTTAAAGAAACCCCTTATGGAATTTTCATGATCACTTCTTTTTTTAGTACCAATATATATCTTTTATTTCAAAGTTGTGGAGTACAAGTCAGGATTGCGTACATAAGTGCATTAGGTCCAGGTGAAGTTTTGGGCCTCAGTTTACCTGGATTAGGCTCAGGTAGCTCTGGGATCAGGTAACTGCTTTCTTGATGTTATGACCCCCCCCCCCCCATGCCAGCAGTGTCCCGCTACTGTGTTTTTTGTGGAATTATGACAGGTGTCTGGAGTCCACTTATGAGTGAGAACAGGTGGTACTCAGATCTTTGTTTTTGGATAGATCATTGAGTATGACAGACTCCAAATCCATCCAAGTTGCTGCAGACTCCAAAATTTATCCTTCTTTATGGCTGCGTAATAGCCCGTCTTGTACACGTACCACATTTTTATGATCCAGTCCACTTTTGATAGGCAGCACAGTTGGTTCCATGTTTTTGCTATTGTGAATATTGCTGCAATAAACATGCATGCACAGGTGTCTTTTTTGTAGAATGATTTTATTTCCTCCAGGTATATTCACAGAAGGGAGATTTCTGGGTTGTATGGAAGGTTGATTTCTAGTACTTTTAGAAATCTCCAAAATGTTTTCCATAGAGGTTGAATTAGTTTGCACTCCTGCCAACAGTGTAGAATTGTTCCCATTTCTCCCAATCCTCACCAGCATCTGCTGTTTTTTATTTGGTTAATGATGGCAATTCTTACTGAACTTAGGTGGTATCTCAGTGTGATTTTGATCTGCATTTCTCTGATGATGAGTGAGGCTGAGCACTTTTTCATGTGTCTGTTGGCTGCCCATATGTCTTCTTTTGAGAAGTGTCTATTCATGTCTTTTGCCCATGTTTTAATGGGGTTGCTTGCTTTTTTCTTTTAGACACATTTGAGTTGCTTATAGATCCTAGTTGTTAGGCCTTTGTCAGATATACAGAGTTGGCAAATATTTTTTCCCATTCTGTGGCTGTCTCCCCACTCTCTTGATGGTTTCTTTTGCTGTGCAGAAACTTTTCAGTTTAATGAGGTCCCACTTGTCAATCTCATCTTATGGCATGGGCATCTGGGGTTTTGATCAAGCATTAGTTTCCAATTCCAATTTGCATAAGGGTGTCGCCTGAGTTTTCTAAGATTCTTATAGTTTGAGGTTTTATGTTTAGATCTTGGATCCACTGGTGTGTGATGATAGGCAGGGGTCCTGTTTCATCCTTCTGCATGTGGTCAGCCATGTTTCCCAACCCCATTTATATTACTGAAGAGAGCAAATGTTTGACTTCCTCTCCAGTTGCTTCAGCTTAATCTGGAAGCACATTTAGCTTGGGAACTGAAAGTCCAAAAGTAATGCCTCAATACTGAATTCTTGCAAGAATATTCAGTGTATTCAGTTTATAGATCATTCTTTATCTGCCTTCTTAAAGTATTTGCCAAAAAAAAATTGATACCTAAATGGGAAGCATGTGGATCTGCTTGCATATGTTCTTTTTCTTAACCAACTTATCAAGATGGAGTGCACAGGCATTTAGCAAAGTTCTGGGGGAAAAACCCTTAAATTCTAGAGAAATGCTGAGGACAAGGTACTTAATCTAAAGAGGTTGCCTTCAAAAATACATTTTGTTTCCACTACTGTAATAAATAGTATGACAGAGTGAAAATATCCACAAATGAAGGAAGATAGTGTGTCTTACTTCTATTTGCATGTAAAAACCTAGAGCAGTAATGCAGACCTGGCTTAGACAGATATTTAATATACATGTCACTGAATGGAATATATCCTGATATATTGAGATCTGTTCTTCCCAACATACCCAGGAGAGCAGGAAAAAACTAAATATGAAGAAAAGAATTTCTCCTATATTTGTACACACACACACACACACCCCGACCCGCCCCCGATTTTTTTGGTCCTTCACTTGCTTTTTATGGCTACACAAGCGCTTCCCCAGCCACTGTGTAGCCAGACTCTAACCAAGATGAAGTTGAGATGAAGGTATCGCCCCTACTTGAAAAGCATGGGCCCTTTGCTTTTGTTTCTACCCTTTTTTCGGCCCTGTAGAATCACCAGGATTAAACCTACCTGTACTCTTCTACACTTCATTTCCATTTTTTTTTCAATTTTTTTAAACCTCACTATCCAGCAACTATTTTCTTCCTGAAAAGAATGTACTCATATATTTGAATCTCATAACAACCATGACTAATGACACCAGTCAGATAAAACTCTTAGTGAACCATAGTTATGGGAAAGAGAATATTATTATTTCTTATATCTGCATAAACTATAATGTCAATTGTCTGTGACCTTCCTACAACTTGTATAAAAGTTTTAGAGCAAGCTGGGCCCGGTGACTCAGCCTGTAATCCCGCGCCTTTGGGAGGCTGAGGTGAGTGGATTGCCTGAGCCCGCGGGTTCGAGACCCGCATCTCTGCAATAAATAAAAAAATTAGCTGGGCGTGGTAGCGCACGCCTGTAGTTCCAGCTACTTGGAAGGCTGAGGCGGAAGGATCGCCGGAGCCCAGCAGATCGAGGCTGCGGTGGCCGGGAGCGGCCGCTGCACTCCAGTCTGGGCTACAGAGTGAGACTCCAACTCAAAA